>JAECXF010000043.1:0-137828 GCA_018151655.1 Drosophila bocqueti
AAAGAGCTGGAACGACTAAACTGCAGGGAACGGGAAATTAACTGAAATAAATAAACAGAGAACAAACAGATAAGAAACAGAGAAGATGAATTTGAATTTGAATACGCGCGCGCGCCATCCACGGAAAGCTGGCCACACTAAGAGAGAGAGAGCTGGTCACACTAGGAGAGAAAGCTGGCCACACTAATATGGCAAATCGAGAATCGTCGGCGGGCACACTAAGAGCAGCAGGGGCCTATATAAAGCGGGCGGCTGGCCTCATATCGGCACTCAGTCCCCGACAGCGATGGGGTAAGCATCAGCAGCAGCAGCAGTAGTCAGCAGCTTGGTAAGACAACTCAGTAAGTTGGAAGAAATAATTGGTAGTTAGCGCTCTTAATACCCTCCCGACCCCTATAATCTATAGATCTGAATGGTCATAAATTAGGGTTCTCGCTTACTCCTGTGGCTGACCTGAATGGCCGCCTAAGGATTTCTCTCTCTCCGTAGATCTGAATGGTCATAATTAGGGTTCTCGCTTACTCCCGTGGCTGACCTGAATGGCCGTCTAGTTATTCTCTCTCTCGCATAGATCTGAATGGTCATAATTAGGGTTCTCGCTTACTCCCGTGGCTGACCTGAATGGCCATCTAAGGAGTCTCTCTTGACAGATCTGAATGGTCGCCGACTAGGGTGCTCACTTCCCCGACGGATGACCTGAATGGCCGCCTAAGGGATCATTCTGTCTTTACAGCGCCCCACGACGATCCCGGACGACGACCCACGGCCACGCACGCACCCTCGCGCCACCCCACTGCGAGGCCACGCGGAACGACACCTCGCTGTGGAGCGCCGCCTTCGCTGTGGAGAGAGACGAACCGCCCGGACGCCGCCCGAGCCGAACGAGTAGCGCGGACCGCTCACCTCTAATTAAACTTTGTCACCTCCCGTGAATAAACCAGTACGATTCTCAGTTACCGTGTAATTCACCCTGACTTCTACTCTGGGACGGGGTCGGCTTTCTATTCCAGCAACCACGTCCGATACAAATAAATATCTGTGACACCCTGGGCCAGCCTTGAGCCGCCCAAACCCTCGACTAACCGTCACAGTGTCTACTTGGATTCCAGGTCTGGAAGGCGACTGAATGGAGAAATTGCACAGTTTAGTCGACTGGGCGGCAACGGTCTGGTTCAGGCCGGACACTTGGGCCTGGATAGTCTTGAAAGAAAGTCTGACTAGATTGAACTGCCGTTCCGTAATGAAGGTCGCTTCCGACCAGAATCAATCAACGCTCGCGCTTGGAAATTGCATCCCAGATGGCACACGTTAATAAGGGCAGTGCCCAGTAAGACGGCTCTTGAACCAGTGGCGAAGCATACTTGCACATCTGCGGAGTCGTCTGAGGCACCCGTGCCTCTTGGAGTAGGCGCGGGCCGAGGCGTGGCTGTCGTCGACGGACTTGGAGCGGTCGCGAAAGAATTACCGCGGTGCAGGAGGGTGTGATGCCGGCTGTGGCATGTGAAACAGCTGTGGGCACTGGTGCAGTCCCGTTGCTGGTGCCCTCGGGCAAAACAGTTAAGGCAAAACAGTTAATCAATTCCCTCTCTATCTCCTATCAGAATGCAAGAGGCCTACGTAGTAAGCTTCCCAAATTATATTCTGATAGTCTCTTGTTTGCATCCCAGGTTATTGTGTTCACAGAAACCTGGTTAAAGCCGGAGATTCTGAGCTCCGAAGTTTTCCCAGCTGTGTTCACAATATATCGGCTGGATCGGCCTATCAGACGTGGGGGTGGTGTCCTCATAGCGGTTGACTCCACTCTCGCGTCGGAATTAATAACTTTCGAGGAGTTTGATGTTGAATTCCTCTGTGTGAAGCTAACCATCAATGGTTGCTCTATTTTCATTACCTGTTCTTACATTCCTCTTTTGTCCGAACTTCCTATTTATTGGAACCACCTTTCCGCTATCCAAACGGTTTTCAACCGACTTTCTAATAAGGATCATTTAATAGTTCTTGGTGATTTTAATATCCCAGGGGCTATTTGGTCCTCAAATACTTCCTCTAATGTACTTTTCACCTCCACACAGCATGATTTTATTGCTGGCTTGCTCGACATTTCGCTGTCTCATGTCAACCATGTACGAAATTCCCTAGAGCGCTTGCTTGATCTCTGTTTTGTCTCAGACCCTATCATCCGACTTTCGACGTGACTCTCGACATTGGGACTGACTTACAGAGCATATCTGACTGTCCAGCCAGGAAAGTCCTTTGTTTTCGCAAAACGGACTTCGAACGGCTGAATAACTTTATTTTAGATTTTAATTGGTCCGATTTATACATGTGCACTGACATGTCAGCAGCCGTGGATATTTTTTACAGTGCCATAAATTCCTTTTTTACTGAATGTGTTCCGTTATACTATCCATCAACATCGAATAAGCCTCCTTGGTTTACTAAAGAGTTGAGTCATCTTAAAAACAAAAAATCTAGGCTGTATACTAAATATAAATGTACCGGTTCTAACTCTGCCCTATCTCTTTATTTATCTGCTCGGTCAAGATTTACCGTGTTGAACGCGCAGTGTTACAAAAAATTATTTGATCTCGTTGTAGGGTCCAGATCTCTCAGGACCCAAAACAGTTTTATAATTTTGTTAACACTAAACGTAAGCCAATTACGCATCCTTCCTCGCTTTCGTTTGAAAATACAACCGTAAAAATGATCGGGCTATTGCCGATCTGTTTGCGCAGTTTTTTCAAACCACTTACTCAACTTCAACTGACTGTAATCAGACTTATTCCTACATCATGCCCAAATCGAACCTTATTTTCAGTCCTACTTTAGACGAAAGCACTATTCTTTCTGATCTTCATCGCGTTAAGCCCATTTATTCGCCAGGTCCCGACGGTATACCTGGCTGTGTGCTTAGGTATTGTGCCGACGCCCTGTACAATCCCCTTCTAAAATTGTTTACCTTGTCCCTAGAAACCTCCCACTTTCCCCTTATTTGGAAGGAATCATTTGTTATTCCTCTCCACAAAAAAGGTAGCAAATCGGTTGCCAGCAACTATAGAGGAATCTCTAAGTTGTCGGCCATTCCAAAACTTTTCGAGAAAATCATTACTCCACATTTGCAGCACCTGTGTAGATCAATTATTTCTCCATGTCAGCATGGTTTTTTAAAGCGTAGATCAACGACAACCAATCTTTTAGAGTTCACTTCCTTCTTAGTTAGGGGCTTCCATAAGGACTTTCAGACAGACGTAATCTATACTGATTTCAGTAAAGCATTTGATTCTGTCAACCATTCTCTTCTTGTTCGGAAACTCGATCTAATGGGGTTTCCGGTTGATCTTCTTAGTTGGATCTCAAGTTATCTGAATGGCAGAACGCAAAAGGTCCTCTTTAAAAATTCTTTATCTAATGTTCTCAGGGTTACTTCTGGCGTCCCGCAAGGGAGCCATTTGGGTCCCCTGTTGTTTACATTATTTATCAACGACCTGCCGAAAGTTCAGACTAACTCCAGAGTACTTATGTACGCAGACGACGTCAAACTTTGCGTGCAATATAAGGACGCTTCCTGCCAGTCTGATTTACAAACAGATCTCTATAACTTCCAAACATGGTGCCGCATAAACTTATTGAACCTAAACGGCTCTAAATGCAAGCTAATGATTTTCTCTCGTGTCACTCCCAAGCTCGCGACTTACACGCTTAACTGCTGCTCTTTGGAAAGAATTAATATAGTCGATGATTTGGGTGTCCGACTGGACCCTAAACTTGACTTTATCGATCATATTTCGTGCATGGTGAATAAAGCCAGAGGTGTGCTTGGTTTCATTAAACGGTGATCGAAAGAATTCAATGACCCCTATGTTACAAAATCCTTATATATTTCGTTAGTTCGTCCTATCTTAGAATATGGAGCTTGCGTCTGGAGCCCTCAGTATGGGGTTCACAGTACACGCATTGAGTCAGTTCAGAAGAACTTTCTGATTTTCGCTTTACGCGGTTTGAACTGGGATCCAAACCAGAGGTTACCCTCGTACTCTAGTAGACTTCTCCTAATTAACTTACCTTCTTTAGCTAACCGTAGAACCATGCTTGGCATTACGTTCATTTTTAATCTTATCCACGGTGACGTGGAAAGTGCTGACTTGCTGGGTCAGCTTAACTTTCACGTACCGAGTAGAAATACTAGATCCTATATTCCTTTAGTTTTGAGTCAATGTAGAACGTCTTTTGAATTGCATGAACCCTTTAGAGTCTTATGTGCAAATTATAATGATTTGTACATGATAACATCAAACGTAGATAGCCTTCCCCAACTAAAAACCTTAATATTAACCCACTTAGTACGCATGCAGGCAAACAGTCTGGCAGCACGCCAGTAGTCACTTCCTCGTATTCCTGTTCTATACTTTCATTTGTCGCGCCTACTAACCCCTAACACGAACAGGCACGTGATTGGTGTCAGATGGGCCACTTGAATGTACTGATCGTAGTGCATCAACGTCCAATTATTGATGTAGTCGGAGCGACCATCCACGTCCATTTCGAGGAACCGTGGACATATGCGAATGGGATGGTTCTCCCTAGAACAGAGATCACACCCCCTGGGCGCTCTCCTGGCCTCATACGAGTTGAGCCTGCGCGGTGGAGCGCTCGCAGTTGACGGTCTTGGCGGAACTTAACGCGAAACGCTAGGTCTGATGTCGTCGATTGCCTCCAGAGTCCAATAGCGCTCTGTCAGGAATGCGTCCATCTCACCCAAGGTTGGAATTTCGGCCTTGTTGTAGACTGATTGCTCCCAACGAAACCATATATACCAGGAGACAATCCCAAGCCTCGACATTAATGGAGGACATGCGTAAGGCAGTGAGGCAACTCTGAATGGTGCCTTGTAGCTCTTTTTGAGCGGCTCCGGACTCTTGGGGAACAGTCTGGATGTTGAAGAGGATCTTCAACTGACTGTTGACCAAAGACCGCCGATTTTCGAAACGATCGGTCAGGCCTTGCCACGCCGAGACGAAACCTTCATTGGTTAGCGGGGCCTTACAAACAATGGCGTGCGCGTCGCCACTTGTTTTCGACAAGAGGTGGAAAAACTTTTCCACCGGTGTGAGCCCCGAGTTGCGGATATATATGGCGGTGAACAAGTCTCTGAAGGTGGGCCACCGAAGATAATCACCACAGAAAACTTCAGTGTCCACTGGCGGTAACCGGCAACTAGTGGAAGTGGGCAGTTGGCTGGGAGCGGAAGCCTAAGCTGACTGGACGGCGGCACTTTCTATTATTTCCTGAAGCTTGGCCACGCACCTCGAATATACGGAGTAACAGTAGCTGTGTTTGGATTCCAGCACTGTTGAGGTGACTGGGTCCTCAGCGGACCCGGAAAGAAGATCGGAGCAGCTCTCATAGCCCTTTTCACACTTTCCCATAGGCCCCGGATTTCGTCCAGGTGGACTCGGCACATATGTGGAGAAAATCTGTCAGTTTCTGGGGCGCCCGGAGTGTGTAGGTCAGCTTCGAATTTGCTAACTCGGTCTGTTGTGGCAGCGAACTTCCTTAAGGCAACGTCTACCGTACTTTGCGCCATTTTTGCGACCGATCGAGTAAGTCTTGGTGAGGGCTCGTGGATGGTATCGACTGACTCGTCGCTCTTTGCCTTTGGAATGGCAGGGGCAGCCTTTGACTTTAATTGGGACGATCGCGGAGATGCGGATTGGGACCTGTCTAGGCGGATGGATGGGACCAGACGTGGCTTTTTGTCGCCTCCCGTGGGCATTCTCCGCATTCAACTCAGCTGATCAGCGGGCGTCGCCGAAAAAAAATGACAAAATATAATAATAATTTGGATCCAAAAAAAATCACCGGAGTAACTGGCAAAAGTGGTGCGGGGCTCGAGGAGACACAGACGAAAATTTGGTCAGAAAACACTCTTGACGGCCGACTGCTGCTGCGGGCGGATATTGCCCTATGCGGATTAGCCGAAAAAAAATAGCCAAAAAAATGGCAGGAAAATTGCGGCCAGGAACGAAAAAAATGTAAATATAAATATTTCGGTATAAATATATCTCCTGCGTGGCTCAGACGTGGATCTCGAATATTTTTGCCGTTGACACAGGAGAAAAATTAGGCTCGCGACAGGGTCGATCGGGTGCCGTAATCCCAAAATCAACTAATTAATTATTTCTTTAATAATTAGTAACCGGACAACTTGTTTACTATTCAATAATACTGCGAAGCCGGAAAGGTGGACTTAAAACGTTGGCTTGGTTTGACAAAGGCGTCACTGCTTGCCGTCGGCAACGCAGTGCGTGTGCGAAAAAAAAGGAACAACCAAAAAAAAACCCAGCAACAGCAATAACTCAGCTGCTGCGGAAAAAACCAAAAAACTTGGAAAAAGCAATCGCGGTCCCGCCCGTGTGGATTTGCAATAATAGCTTCTAAGAATTAATAATTAATTATTCTTAAACGTAATAAGAATCGAGAAGCCGGAAAGGTGGACTTAAAAACCTTGGCTTGGTTCGGCAGCGGGCTCCCTGCTTGCCGTCGGCAAAGCAGTGCGTGCGCAAAAGACGGAACAACAATGGAAGAAAAAGCAGCCAACAACAGCAATAACACGGCTGCTGCGGAATATCCAAGAAAATTGAAAAAAAAAAGCAATCGCGGTCCCGCCCGTGTGAATTTGCAGTAATAATTATTTTTAATAATTGTTGGATGTCTCTTTTTTTTAATCTGAATTTAATTTTGAAGTTTCGTTGCGGGGGTTATTTTCCTGAAATCGGGTGCAGAAAAATATATGTACATATAAGGGCATGCATGCATATGTAAGGGCACAGTAGAGCATCGATGAAGTGGACTGTATTATGTAGGTTTGAAGGTCTGGAAACGGACAGTAAAATTATGTGGCGAAAAAAAGACACACACCGGAATGAAAAACAGCAAGAATATCGGACAACGGCAGACTGTTCGGCGAACAGGGAAAACTACCGCACAGTGCACACTCGTTGGCCGATATTGTTTGTCTGTATTTTCTCACCACACAATTTCACTTTTCACTTGCGGATTTGGAATTGCGCCGACATATACTAATATCTGTACATATATATGTACCAGCATGTATGGGATGAATGCACATACATATATATGTACATATGCCGCGACCGTTTGTACTTTGATGTACGGACCGAAAGCGGCGCGGAATATGGCGGCGCGAAAAATAAGCGAAGCGGAGACAAATGGACGAATATTGACGAGGAGGAATGAAATTCTCAACTGCCGTTGTGTCAGGAAAATTCGCGGAGGTGGAATTGACACGGAAAAATAGTCTTACAGCAGTGCGACCGAAATGGAATGTTCGGAGCTCTGCTGAAGACCGGCAGTGAGAAAAAAAGACGAAAATTCGTACTTATCTTGGGGAACCCAAAGGCCGGGAACTGCTGGCAGAAGAAACGGAATCCTTATCCGGCTCTGTTGGACCAATGTTTGTAGGGGGGCCGACTCGGTGTCCAACAATAAGTAGCGATCACGTAGAGGATGAAAAGATCACCAATTCCCACGGCGCAGAGCGAAACAATTCCGAGTAGAAAGGGAAGCGAAGGCACCAGAATAGCGAAATATAAAGAGGCAGGGGCGTCGTGGTAATTCAGTGTGTATTTCTGGCATTCATATATGAGACTAAAAACTAGCTTACAAAGTAGAGCCGCTTAAGCGAGCACGGGAGAGCGACGAAAACCGATCCCGAACTCCGGCGCGCGAGAGCTCAAGCTCACAAGAGGGCGAGAGCGGACGCGAGCGAAAGCTCTGTCCGCAGAGGCGGCACAGTGGCCCCTCGCATAAACAAACATTGACAAAATTTAAATAATTCCAAATATAAATGTCCATAGAGACAAATAGAATCAGCAAATCTGAAAACATATATGAAAATAGAGAACATTTTTTACAAAACTATAAACTTAAAATACCCAAAATGGCTTTAGTAGAAACTAAATCTGTGGAATCCACAGCGAATGTGATTAATAAAGTGGAAGTCCAAAATACAGACTTATTTTGGATAATTATAATATTAATTGTAATTGCTCTAATTATGGTTTCCAATGTATTGATAAAATTAAACAAATTACATAACAAGTGTCTTAAAAAACGATACCGTAGCACTGCTAACGGTTTAGATAATATATAAAAGAACTCAATTATGAAGAAAAACTAAAGTTGAAAAATTAAAATATAAACGTAATATTAACTTTATCTAGAAATACATATATAGCAATTGCCGACAATGAGTGTAGCTCAAACACAGCGCACTATAGATAAGGCTTATGAATTTTTGCATCCTAGCAACTAATAGCATAGCATGGACTGGGAAAGCTTATTGATCAAATAAATGAGTCAAAAGAAAATTTCAGAAAATCTTATAAATGCTTAACGCAAAATAGACAAATACAAGCTGCAACTATAAATAAAAATGCCCAAACATTGGTAAATAGTTATAATAAAATCCGAGAACTGATACAACAAAATAGAAAGAATCTAGACAGTAAACATTGTGCTAAGGATTCGGAACTATTTGGTGACATTAAGGGAAAAATTAATATTAATAAAAAATAAATTCAGCCACCACATAGAAATTCCGACTATAGTAAACACTCCATTAACAATAAATATCAAAGAAGAAAGCACCGATTCAGACGAATAAAATACAACGGTAGTTGAGGAAGACATTAAAGAGGAAGATCTTCACGATCTAACTATACCAGCAACACTAGTGCTGAAAGACGAAAATACAACAAAAACCGCAGCTGACTCAGAAAATACAATAACCATGGCAGAAGAAGCTGCAGCCATTAGGTCTTACATCAGGGAAGTCGCTTGCACAGTGCCAGAATTTGATGGACAAAAGATCCATTTACAACGATTCATTAAGGCTATCAAATTGGTAGACTTAGCTAAGGGAACATTTGAAGACATTGCAGTTGAGGTCATTAAGTCAAAAATAGTTGGCACAATTTTGAACTCAGTTGACAATTGAGACGATTTGTCATTGCTCGGGTGGCTCAGGGATGACCAGGATTCGTCTCAGGAATTTATATTTGGTTCAGGTGTGGTTGCTGGAAGAGATTCCGACCCGGTCCCAGAGTAGAACGCTAGCTAATTCGGTACGAATTATCTTTCTGTTTATTGACTTAATAGGTACAGATTACTGATAGTTTCATCTCTCGTCGCCGGGTAACGTCGTGATCTAGTGACGAATGCGACCCTTCCATCGGCTCGTTCTGAGGTCCTAAGAACTGGGAAGAGTGTTTAGAGGCCGTTCGGGTCTACTAAATATGAGAAGAGTTGAGTTTAGAGGCCGGTATGGTCTACTAATTAGTGGGAAGGGTTTAGAGGCCGGTCTGGTCTACTATATATGAGAAGGGTTTAGAGGCCGGTCTGGTCTACTAGATATGAGAAGAGTGTTAGAGGCCGGTCAGGTCTACTAATTGATGAGAAGAGTTTAGAGGCCGGTCAGGTCTACTAATTGATGAGAAGAGTTTAGAGGCCGGTCAGGTCTACTGTATATGAGAAGAGTTTAGAGGCCGGTAAGGTCTACTAATTGATGAGAAGAGTTTAGAGGCCGGTCAGGTCTACTATATATGAGAAGAGTTTTAGAGGCCGGTAAGGTCTACTAATTGATGAGAAGAGTTTAGAGGCCGGTCAGGTCTACCATATATGAGAAGAGTTTAGAGGCCGATCAGGTCTACTATATATGAGAAGAGTTTAGAGGCCGGTCTGGTCTACTAAATACGAGACGTAATACGCAAAGGCTACTGTGATTAGTTAGTTACCACGCCGTTTACCCGTCTCCTATGGCTCTGCTGCACTCCTTACTGCTGATCCTTGGCTGCTAGTCCTTTCCGCTGGTCCTGGTTAGGTGAACCTTTGCCGATCGCCGGCCGAAACTTTATATAGCGGTTCGGCGGGGCTTGTGTGCCCGCATCTCCACCCGCATTTGGCCGTATTAGTGTGCCCGATCGTTGGCGCGCGCGCATTTAATTCAAATCAAATTCCATTCTTATGTCTTCAATCGTTCCTATTACTTATTTATGCCTAATATATATGTGCGCGTCTGCGCGTCACACAATGAAAAGACAATTCCAGCAATTATAAACAAATTGCAGGAAGTAGTTGTCGGTGAGACATCCGGTAATGTCAAGGCAAAGCTATCAACAGTTCAACAAAGAGGTAAAACTGCGACGCAATTTACCTCTGAAATTGATAGACTGAGAAAGCTATTAGAAGCTTCATTTATCGATGAGGGTATACCTCTAGAACATGCCACTAGTCAAGTACTAAAGAGGCAATTGACACCATGATAAAACGTGCTGAGCACGAAAATGTCAAAACAGTAGTGGAAGCAGGGACATGCACCACTATGGATGCAGCGATAAGCGCATACATAAGAACGAGTGCAAGAGTTACCGGTGACATCAATAAAAAAATGTACTTTAGAGGTAACAGATCCAACAGAGTATACGGCAATGCCAATAGAGGTGGTAACCGAGGTAGAGGCTTCAATAACAATGGTTATAGATGCATCTATTATAACGCTTATCAAAATAACGGTTCCAGAATAACGGTTATCAAAACCGCTATAATGGCAACAATAGAGGCCGCAATAATGGAAACAGAGGCCGTAACAACAATAACGGAAATAATGTCAATGTACGAGTAACCCAAGATCAGGGAAACTCGCAACAGCCCTTAGGTACCCAGTAGAAGAAGATCATAGAGTATACGCCATCAATTATAATCTCAACATATTTACCACATTCATTCATGTCGAAACAGGTGTAAAACTTGTTTTCCTTCTTGATACAGGTGCAGATATCTCTATTCTAACAAAATAAATATTTAAGGCATAAGCCAACAGAAAATTCAGTCTCAAGGACAGACTTTTATTGAGATACAGACGGGAAAATTATTATCCCACACGATTTTCATTTAGTAGATAAAAATTTTCCCATACCGTGTGATGGAATAATAGGAATAGATTTCATTAAAAAAAATTATTGCCAAATTGATTTCAAACCAGCAGAAGATTGGTTTATAATTAGACCCAACAATTTAAAATTTCCAATTTATGTTCCTATAACATACAGCTCTGGTAATAACACAACTCTATTACCAGCAAGATCCCAAGTTGTCCGAAGATTAATAGTATCATCAAAAGATGATAACATTTTAATTCCAAACCAGGAAATTCAAACTGGTATTTATGTTGCAAATACAATTGCAACATCTAGTAATACATTTGTCCGAATTTTGAACACAACAGATTATGACCAATTGGTAAATATAGACACTTTAAAATATGAGCCACTTTCGAACTACAATGTAGTTCAGGCAGAAAACAGAAAACAGAAATAAAACTGCCTTATCTCAATTGAAGAAAAATTTTCCAAAATTGTTTAAATTACAATTAGAAACTTTATGCAGCAAATATACAGATATATTTGCATTAGAATCAGAACCAATATCGGTTAATAATTTTTATAAACAACAGTTGAGATGATGAGCCCGAATACATAAAAAATTATAGAAGCCCTCATAGTCAGGTAGAAGAAATACAAGCCCGGGTACAGAAATTAATCAAAGATAAAAT
The DNA here is from genome assembly GCA_018151655.1 of Drosophila bocqueti. NCBI lineage: Eukaryota > Metazoa > Arthropoda > Insecta > Diptera > Drosophilidae > Drosophila > Drosophila bocqueti. Next base: position 11,633 of record JAECXF010000043.1, read on the forward strand.
AGTCGAACCATCAGTTTCAGAGTACAATAGTCCTTTGCTATTAGTACCTAAAAAGTCAAGCCCAGACTTAGATAAAAAGAAATGGAGATTAGTAATAGACTATCGCCAAATTAATAAGAAACTTTTAGCTGACAAATTTCCACTACCGAGAATAGATGATATTTTGGACCAACTTGGTCGAGCAAAATATTTTTCTTGACTTGACTTAATGTCAGGTTTTCATCAAATCGAGCTAGAGGAAGGCTCAAGAGATATAACGTCTTTCTCAACCAAAAATGGCTCATATCGTTTCACGCGGTTGCCATTTGGTTTAAAAATAGCGCCTAATTCATTTCAAAGAATGATGACTATAGCATTCTCTGGAATAGAACCGTCTCAGGCATTCCTTTATATGGATGACTTAATAGTCATCGGTTGTTCCGAAAAGCATATGCTTAAAAACCTCATTGAAGTTTTTGATAAATGCAGGGAGGTTTTTAAGCATATAAATGCACAGACAAAGGAATTTGGCCGGATGACAAAAAATATGATGTCATTCAGAACTACCCAGTTCCACATGATGCGGACAGCGGTAGACGTTTTGTAGCATTTTGCAATTACTACAGACGTTTTATCAAAAATTTCGCCGACTATTCGCGGCACATAACAAGATTATGTAAAAAGAATGTTCCATTCGAGTGGACAGATGAATGCCAAAATGCATTCACACATTTAAAATATCAGCTAATAAACCCAACACTCTTGCAGTACCCAGACTTTAGCAAAGAATTTTGTATAACTACAGATGCAAGTAAGCAAGCGTGTGGTGCAGTTTTATCTCAACACCACAATGGCCACCAACTTCCAGTTGCATTTGCATCTAAATCATTTACAAAGGGTGAGAGCAATAAAAGTACTACAGAACAGAATTAACATCAATTCACTGGGCAATAACACATTTTAGACCCTATATTTATGGTGAGCATTTTACAGTCAAAACAGATCATAGACCGCTCACATTTTTATTCTCAATGACTAACCCAAGCTCAAAACTAACACGCATGAGGCTTGAATTAGAGGAATATAATTTTACGGTAGAGTACCTAAGAGGCAAAGACAATCATGTAGCTGATGCGTTATCAAGAATAACCATCAAGGAGCTAAAGGAAATTACGGGCAATATATTAAAAGTCACTACAAGATTTCAAAGTAGACAAAAATCCTGCGCAGGAAAAGAACAATTGGATTTGCATGAGCAAACCAAAGAAAAAGCTTCAGAGCCCAACGTATATGCAGTCATAACAAATGACGAAGTACGAAAAGTAGTGACATTGCAATTGAATGATACGATATGTTTATTTAAACATGGAAAAAAAATCATTGCAATATATGATGTTGGTGATCTTTATACTAATGGAGTTCTTGATTTAGATCAATTTTTCCAAAGGCTTGAATCGCAAGCCGGTATATACGATATCAACCAACTCAAAATGGCACCGTGGGAAAAAATCTTTGAACACGTTTCAATAGATGAATTAAAAAAAATGGGCAATAAAATATTAAAGAATTTAAAAGTAGCGCTACTTACCCCGGTGACCCAAATAAATAATGAAAAAGAAGCTATTTTGTCTACACTACATGATGATCCAATACAAGGAGGTCATACAGGCATTATGAAAACCTTAGCCAAGGTCAAAAGAAGTAAATACATAAAAGAGTACGTAAGAAAATGTCAAAAATGCCAAAAAGCAAAAACAACAAAGCACACGAAGACCCCAATGACAATAACTGAGACACCTGAACACGCTTTTGATAGAGTGATAGTGGACACAGTTGGTCCACTACCAAAGTCAGACAATGGCAATGAATATGCAGTCACTCTCATCTGTGATTTAACCAAATATTTAGTTGCCATACCCGTACCTAACAAAAGTGCAAACACAGTAGCAAAAGCGATATTTGAGTCCTTTATTGATCCTTTATCCTTTATCCTTTATTAATGAAGACGTTCATTACGGACATGGGTACAGAGTATAAAAATTCAATAATTACTGATTTGTGCAAATTTATGAAAATAAAAAACATCAACTGCACATCATCACCAGACAGTTGGAGTGGTCGAAAGAAGTCATAGAACTTTAAACGAGTATATACGATCCTACATATCGACTGACAAAACCGATTGGGACTTCAATATTTCGTATACTGCTTCAACACGACCTCATCTATGGTACATAATTACTGTCCATATGAATTAGTTTTCGGTAGAACAAGTAATTTATCAAAACATTTTAATAAGCTACATAGCATAGAACCAATATATAATATAGATGATTACGCTAAGGAAAGTAAATATAGGTTAGAAGTAGCATATGCTCGAGCAAGAAAACTACTTGAAGCACATAAAGAGAAAAATAAGGAAAATTATGACTTAAAAGTAAATAACATAGAGTTAGAAGTAGGAGATAAAGTTTTATTAAGAAATGAGGTAGGTCATAAATTAGACTTTAAATACACAGGGCCCTATAAGATAGAAAGCATAGGAGATAATGATAATATTACGTTGGTTACTAATAAAAACAAGAAACAAATAGTTCATAAAGATAGATTAAAGAAATTTCATTTATAATCAATTTTACATTGATATTTTTCTTAAATATTAAAAAAAAAACAACAAAAAAAAAATTTTTTACATTCATTAATTAAAATAACTTTACTAGGTTAAGAACTTCTCTTGTACACACATGACACCAAAAATGTATATAACTAGCTTAAGGCCTTCAGCTGCTATAGCTAATACAAATTTCACGTAATTTTAATTACGTGTTAATTTCTTAATAATAATAAAAATAATAAAACTTTACTAGGTTAAGTAGTATGCGCGTATGTAATATTCAGAACATACATACAAACACATAGCAGCACTTTGTTACTATGTTTATGCAACCAATAAAGCCCAAGTCGGATGCAATATGATCGTCCACTTGAAGGCTCCAAAGTATAAGTGCATGGTCAGCATTCCCACGCTTACCAAGTGCAAATACATAAGTGCATAACTCGCCCTCTCAATAAGAATATATATGCATTTGATATGCATAAGAGAGCCGCTCCGCTGCTGGCGTATCCGGCAGCGCAGCTACGCGACTTAGCCTTAGGCGAAATATATTTAAGAAATATATTAAAGAATTATAAAGACAGATACTTGTGAAGAGTTGAAATGGCAGAACCATTTCTGCCAGATTTAAATAATTATAAATAAAGAAAATCAAAGTCAGCCTGACGGCTGCATAACCAAATTAATTGTGTTCGTTAATTTCACTTGGAGCCCTCGACCTTTTTACACACTATATCTTATTACTGACTCATATAAAGCATTAAAAATTAATATAGATGTACATTTATATTTATACTAGTTAACCCGGTGAACTTCGTCCCACCTATCTGTGATTCAATTCATGCTGTATAAACAAAAACCATTTTTTCTCTTTGCTCAACCAGTGCACAGCCCTTATCGGTTAGGGGTACGAAAAATAGATGTTAGCCGATTCTCAGGCCTACAGAATATCCCCTCAAAATTTCATCCAAATCGGTCAAGTAGTTTCGGAGGAGTTTGGATACAAACACCGTGACAGCAGAATTTTCTATATAAGACTAGAGTGCCCGCTATTGCATCCTCGCTTTGATCGGATGCAGATCCACACTTAAAATTTCGTATTAAATTTCGCTTTGAAGTTAGCGCACTGTATGAGAAATAAAGATTCTTTGAAGTCGAATGAAAAATATAAAATGAGGCAAGGCCTACTCTAAGCCTTAGACGAATATCAATATTATCCCATTAATATTATTTTTTTTAATTTATGTTTTTTATTTTTTAAAATAGGTTGCAGGTGGAATTATAAAATTAAAATACCCATACGAATCTGGAAATTTTTTTTCTGATTTTTTAAAAAAAACTTCAAGTCTCTAAGACATGTGGTTTGGCCATGGCTGTGATATATCAGTCAGTCAGTCAGTCAGTCAGTCAGTCAGTCAGTCAGTCAGGACAAAGCATTTTATATATATAGATAAATAAATAAAGGATATGAATATATCTCATTAAATTTCATTAAATTTTATCGATATTTAATTACACTATTTACATAACTCACATTTTGTTTTTTGATATTGCAGCATTCCAGAGCAAGAAAAAACTAAAATTTGCATTCCTAAACTTCGGCTTGAGTTTATATTTCTTCGAAAGGAACTCTTCTTGACGAGGGCAAAACGAGCTGTGCGGAATCAGCCAGAACCGGTTCTTGTAAGCTCCTACAAAGGACACCTGAAGGCTATTAACTCCATTTCTTTCATAAACCTACCGAAGATCTTATTTACGTATGTGGAAAAATTTAATTGTCTAATCAAAGTTTTTGATAACAATCCTTTTTTTAGGGGCAGCCACGATTACTCTTGCCGTCTTTGGACTCAAGGAGGTCGATATTTGGGGACCCTTGGTACAGTATTGCCGTGGTCTAAGCTCACACCTTTTGAGCAAGCAGGTGATGATAGCCAAGTTTACCGTATGCCTCCAGATATAAAGAAGGTAGCCAGCTCAACGACGCTGAAAGTAATATCTGGAATACAATCAGAGAGAACCTTAAAACGATCTGAAGGAAAACCGCCAGACGATCGTGAAGAAGATACCGTTCAGACGGAGGACGTGACTGAACTAAGAAAATTTTTTGACAGACCCATTAAAGAGCCAATATTGGGAAAACATTTTGAGCTTCCTGGTCGGTCGGTACTGGACCAGCATATTGAGCTTGATACCACTCAAAATTATATTGCAGTTTACACTCACCTTAAAGTACACTCAACTGAAATGCTGGAGCGCCTACCCTCACCTGCAATAGTGGGGCGGGTTCAAGCAGAGAACTATTTGAACCATTACGTACCAGTGGAAGGTGAAGTGGACAAAAGTGGATCTGCTTTAAACATAAAACAAGCACCCCGTTCTCATTCAGCAAACACAAGTGACCCTAACAAAAAAAGTTCTACTAAAATTCGTGGTCATATAGGCATCGGAGTCAGATCTAGTCATGCTTCCCAACAGTAGATCATTTGTTTTATTTCTTTAAATCGGCATCCATTCGTTAAATTGTAGTCCTTTTGTCTGATATAAAAATTTGTAAAAATTAAATGTAATATTTTAATATATTATGAACGCGTTTTTTCTCTTTTTATAAATGGAATCTATCTATCTATCTATCTATATATATAAAAATGCTCTGTTGGTGTATCCGAACCCTATGCATTCGAAAAGTTCTGAACTGTTAGAGCCCAAATTTTGAGACAATATAAAGTAAGGTGTCAGCAAGAACATCAGATACTTTTTATATCAATATTTTACCCGTGGTCGCCGCAATACAGCTTTAGTCGCTGCCTGCTGACTGTAAGATTAGAAATTTTGAATCTATGGATGTGGTAGCCATGAAATTTACGTCATGTTTTGTTGTCTTTCTCATTCGATATGCCTACAACCTCATTATGCCACAGCGAAGCGTGGCAGGGTACAGCTAGTTTTATATAAATTTTGAATCGTTTCAAAATTCATAACTTTTAAACGAAGTACAACTTTTAAGTTCCGTTTTTTTTAATACGGTGCGATGCCGTCGCAGTCCCTACAACTATTCTATTTTTATAGCCCATTTATTCCACAGACAAACTGCTGGAATCTAGTATTTATTAGTTTTAAGTATGAATTGTTATTAGCATTATTAGGAATTAATCTATATATATAAAATGCTTTGTCCTGACTGACTGACTGACTGACTGACTGACTGATAGATCACAGCCATGGCCAAACAACATGTCTTAGAGACTTGAAGTTTTTTTTTAAAAATCAGACAAAAAATTTCCAGATTCGTATGGATATTTTAATTTTATAATTCCACCTGCAACCTATTTAAAAAAATAAAAAACATAATTAATTAAAAAAATAATATAAATGGAATAATATTGATATTGGTCTAAGGCTCAGAGTAGGCCTTGCCTCATTTTATATTTGTCATTCGACTTCAAAGAATCTTTATTTCTCATTCAGTGCGCTGACTTCAAAGCGAAATTTAATACGAAATTTTAAGTGTGGATCTGCATCCGATCAAAGCGAGGATGCAATAGCGGGCCCTCTAGTACTGAAATAAAGGGGCACGAGTGCGTCATCTGGCAATGGGTCTTTAGGCCATAAATCTCATCTAAAATTCGTAAGCCCCACGTCCCTGTTCGGGCGCCATCTGTGAGGTAGTTATCTGGGCTGGGATAGAGACTCAGTCCCGCCAGGGTCTATCTACAGAAAATTTATAAAGATATGGGACAATGTGACTATGATGGGACGGTGGGCTGACGTGGGGTTACACGAAAAAAATATGTTGATAGGGTGTGACAGAGGGAAGGACCGAGTTAGCCCTCATACATGTTTGGGGCCGAAGGACCGAGAGGGAAAAGACGAAATATTAGCGGATTCGCTCCGGCCGGCTGTGCCTGGCCCGTCCAAGTTATATTCAGGTTTACTTGCAAATTTCCCAAAGTATAATATCGCCAAATATAATTTAAATAATAAATATAATTTAAATTTATTATTTTTTCCAGTGCGCGTATTATTTGCTATTTTTCTTATTATTTTTTATTGCTTATTCTTACGACCATTTTTCTCCGCTAATTTTATTTCTATTCAAAACCATTTATTTAATTTTAATTTTTCTTATATTTTATTCGGGTTCTTAAAATATTTTCTCCCAGTGTAGCTGTCTCTATCTCGTGGTATTTAATTTAATTATTTAAATTATTTAATTTAATTTAATTAAATTTTTGTTCGATTTCTCAAAAATATTTTCTCCCAGTGTAGTTTTCCTGACCTCGTGGTATTTAATTTTTCATATTTTCTTTGCCATGGTTCTTTCACATATATCTTTATTCTCGTGGTGTCCCGCCTTTCCGGCCTTTTATTTATTAAACACAATTGATTAAATTTAATATCATTATTTATTTTTAAATTTTTGTTCTTCCGATGTTTCTCTTAGTGCAATCGCTTTTCTTTTATTATTTCCTTTTTTCCATAATTTCCTAATTGATAATTTTAAGATTTCATATTTACCAACTTCCACATTTTTCTCTCTGAGTTTTCGCCCGTTGACATTATTTTATAATTTCTAAGATTTTATTTTCCATTTACTATTTTATTTCCATACTAGAGGGCCCGCTATTGCATCCTCGCTTTGATCGGATGCAGATCCACACTTAAAATTTCGTATTAAATTTCGCGTTGAAGTTAGCGCACTGAATGAGAAATAAAGATTCTTTGAAGTCGAATGACAAATATAAAATGAGGCAAGGCCCTACTACTTAAGCAGTAAATATTGAAAAATTTTGAGAACGTTTTAAATTTATGTTTTTTATTTTTTAAAATAGGTTGCAGGTGGAATGAGAAAATTAAAATACCCATACGAATCTGGAAATTTTTTTTCTGATTTAAAAAAAAAAACTTCAAGTCTCTAAGACATGTGGTTTGGCCATGGCTGTGATATATCAGTCAGTCAGTCAGTCAGTCAGTCAGTCAGTACAAAACATTTTATATATATAGATTTTCTATGTTTTCATATTTCATATAATTTCCGAGTCTCGCACGATTTCTCGCAGTGTTTTTCTAGGTTAGGTCAAGAACATGCATTTTCTAGAGTCGGTCTGACCGCACTCTCAAGTGACCACCGCATCGAGGGCTCGCAAAGATTTTAAGAACACACGCACTTTCTAGCCACCACGTTGCGGTTCACTGTGTGCCACTCACCCATCTCGCTCGCTCGCACACACACGTTGGCACCACGTGTGGAATGGCTCTGCCCCGCCGCTGGTCCTGGGCCAGGCATTGCCAAATCCTCCTCTTGCTCCAAATCCTATTGTCCAACTCCCATGTACGGTGGCATTCGCCGTATCTCCTTTGCCAAAAGTCCACAAGTTTGGCAGGTTTTTACCCGCACACGCGGTTTTCACTCGATCGTCGATCTACGTTTTACGTCCGTCTCAATTCACTGCTTATCTCGAACTCCACTCCGTTCTCGCTTCGCGAAATTTCTTGCGGAGTTCTTTTCGACTTCTTCCAGAACTTTACCGTACGATCGGTCGCTCCTTCTCTCTCGCTCTCATGAGCGCTTGCCTATTTTCGGGTGGCGTGATCATGGTGAGTTTTGCTGTGTGTTTTTTTTTTTTTTTTTTATTTAAAGGATTATGAAGGGGATTTACAATAGAGAGAATAGTATAGGAAGTGTAGAAAGAGTCCGCCCCCGCGGGACTGCCGCAAAGCTTTACTTCGCGAGAATGGCAGGCGGTCAGTTGCCGCTCATCTGTCACCAACCGTGTGCCGGATCTGCTCCCGGCGTCTCAGCTCCCTCAGAACGATTGCTGCCATTTCAGTAACCGCATCCCAGTTGGATGGGGTCTCCAGCATACACCTTGTTATGTTGTCGGGTGTGAGGCGACAGTTTGTTGCTGCCTCCAAGGCAGCTCTTTCAGCGCTGAAAAGTGGGCACACAAAAAAGGAGTGTTCTGCATCTTCTGTGGTTGCGCCTCCACAGTAGTCGCAGAATGGATCTGCGTCGTGTTGGAAGCGGTGAAGGTATGCCTTGAAGCATCCATGGCCTGTGAGAAGCTGCGAGGTGTAGAAGTCCACCTGCCCGTGGGGTCGGTTTAGCCAGGGATCCAGTTCGGGGATTAATCTGTCATCCAGCGTCCAGTGCTCGCGTTGTCCCATCTCGCTTGCCACCTCGAGACCGTGCTACTCCGCTGGGTTCTACTCCCAGACCTTCCAGTCCTGCGTTCTTCTGCCAGTAAATCGATGGGGATTGTTCCGGCTACTACCAGTGCCGCTTCTTCTGAGACTGTGCAGAAGCAACTGGAGATACGCAAAGCGCAGCGTCTATATACCGACTTGCAGTGTCGGCTGTAGCTCACCGTCAGCATTGCGTCTGCCCATATCGGCGCAGCATGTAGTATGGTGGAGGTCACCACTGTCGCTATGAGACGTCTGCTGTGCTGTCTGGGGCCGCGCGTGTTGGCCATCATCCTCGAGATGGCGGCAGTGGCCTTGGATGCCTTGCCCGCCGCGTACTCCAGGTGGCTTTTGTAGTTCAGCCGGTGGTCGATCAGCACTCCAAGGTACTTGACCGCAGGGCTAGATTCGATGGTGGTCGAGCCGACCCGGAAGCTCACCTTCTCTATGACCTTTCTGCTGCTTATAAGCACTGCCTCCGTTTTGTGCTCGGCAAGCAAGAGCCCATTATCCGCCAGCCAGGACATCAGCAGGTCGATCGCTAGACTGCATTTGTTAGCAACGTCGGCCAGTTGCTTCTCCACAGTGACTAGTGCAATATCATCTGCAAAGCCAATCACTAAGCATCCTTCAGGCAGTGTCAGCCTCAGTATACCATCATACATTATGTTCCAGAGGATTGGCCCAAGGACTGAGCCCTGGGGAACACCCCCTGTAACTTGGTATTCTTGGTTACCGGCGTCAGATTTGTAGAGCAGGACGCGCTCTCTGAAGTAGTCGGCTATCAGCTGTATTAGGTACCCTGATATACCGCCGCGCTGGAGTGCTTGCAACACTAGGCTCCAGTTTGCAGAGTTAAAGGCGTTTTTAACATCCAGGGTGCATACCAAGCAGTACTTCTTTGTGCCGCCCCGCCAACGTTCTCCTTCGATGGCCTTAGCCGCCAGTTCCGTCACCTCTCGGATCGCGTCGAGCGTGCTTCGCCTCTTCCGGAATCCGTGCTGGTGGCTAGACAGGACTCCACGCTCCTCGATTTCGCTTTGCAGCTTCATGCATATTATGCGCTCAAAGATTTTCCCCAGCGTGTTTAGCATGCAAAGGGGCCGGTATGACGACGGGTCATCGTTGAGCTTTCCTGCTGCTTCCAGGTTCGAGGAAACCTCCGTTCGTCGATGCACCTGTTGTACAGCTGCGCGAAGAGGCCTGGGTAGGCATTCACTATGGCATGCAGAGCTGCATTGGGTATGCCATCCGGTCCAGGAGCCTTGGAAACTTTACAGCTGGCCAACGCAATCAGGACTTCCTCCTCGCAGGTGGGCATCGCTTCGCCGGCAGTCACGCTCGGTAGTCTTAGGGGCGGCTGAGCTGGGAACAGTGTGGAAACTATTGCTCCCAACTGGTCCTGTGAGCTCGGAATCGGCTGTCTGGTGAGCTTACCCATAACCATTTTGTATGCTGATCCAAAAGGTTCTAGGTCAGCCGCATCGCAGAGGTCCTTGAAGCACTTGTTTTTGCTTGCCCTGATGGCCACCTTAAGAGCCTTCTTCCTCGCTCTGTAGAGGGACTCGTGGAGCTCTTGTGTAGAGCGTCCTCTGCTTCGCTGGCATCTCCTCCTAGCGGCGAGACAGTTGCTTCTGGCTGTAGCTATCTCCTGGTTCCACCAGGGTACTGGCCGCCTTCCGTCTCCTTTGGTGGAGCTTTCCATTGCCGCGTCGCAGGCTACCTTGATCCTGGCGGATATCGTGTCCGCGCAGAAGTCTGCCGCTCCTATGATGGGGCTGGCATCCATGCAACTTAGGAGCGTCTCGGCATTCAGGGTGTGTACCCTATACACCGTTTCCCGACTTGGTAGGCGTGGTTGACTGTGGCTCGAGCGGAATAGTATGGCAGCATGGTCGCTGTAGGTGAAGAGGTCTGTGACCTCCCAGCAGCTGTTCCGGGTGAGCTCCGGGCTGGCGAAAGTCAGGTCAATGATTGACTCCCGGCCTGCCTTGCTGTAGGTGCACCTATTGCCGTCGTTTAGTAGGCAGACGTCCAGGGTGGCCAGGGCATCAAGGATGATGGTACCCCGCTGTGTCGTGCTCTTGCTCCCCCAGGCGGTGGACCACGCATTGAAGTCGCCAGCTTTTAACACCGGCGACCGTCCACGGGCATCTTGAGCTATCTCTTGCATTATCTCCCTGAATTCATCAATGTGCATACTCGGGGCTAAGTAGCAACTGTATATGGTAGTCGCTTGAAACTTAGCCCTGACGTAGCCACGTCTCGACGCCCTCTGCGCTAGGTGGCACGGGGGCTGTCCGCAGCTCCATATGGCTGCACCGCCATCAGCGCTTTGCTGCCACACGCCTTCTGCTTTTGCCCTATAGGGCTCGCTCAGAATGGCAATGTCTACGCTTTGCTCTGTGGCCGTCTGGGACAGTAAGCCTTGGGCTGCTCGGCAATGGTTCAGATTAAGTTGGAGAAACTTAACCATTGTTCAAGTTTTTAATGGCCTTCAGGTACTCGGGGCAGCTCCTGCTCAGGGTCGCGTGTTTTGCTTCCCTCGCGGTCTTGCCACCTCTAGTGCATAGTATGCACCTGGGCATGCCTTTGCACGTGTTGTGCTTGTGGCCCGTGCTTCCGCACTTGAAGCAGGATTCCTGCGTGGTTTTGGCCGTTGCGTCGGAAGCGCGGCATCTTGCCGAGGTGTGCCCGAAGCCCATACACTTGTAGCAGCGTCTCGGCTCAGTCTTCTCCCTGATACGGCAGATGACCCATCCAATACGGATTCTGCCCTGGTCGAGCAAGTAATAAAGAGTTATCCGTCTAGCGAGACGAAGAGATATCTGTGTCACCTGTTGCTTGTAACAAGAGAGATCCGTCCAGGAGAGACGATGAGTTTGCATTGAATCAATAGTCAAGTGTGTGTGAACTGGCGGAAGATCGATCCTAGTAATCGGTAAATGATAATGTTGAGATAAGTTGTAAACTGATGTATTACTGATTGATGAAATTGAATTTGAAAATAGAATAAGTTATCTCAGCAACAATGAAATGTAAGGTGTTTGCTCCTTCACAGAATTAAGAAATTAAGAAATTAATGTAATGAAATAGTATTGAGAAGTGATGAAAGTATGCGATCTTGGTACCTTGGTATTTCGGTATCAAAAGCTTACACGAGGACGTGTAAATGTCAGAATGGCCGTGTCGGGGCGAAAATAATGTGTATGCACTTAATCGCTATTTACTTCTTCTCCATGTTCCTTCTGCTGTTATGCGTGTTCCTATGCACTGTCAATGTATGAGTATGAATAGACGAATTTTCTAGAAACGAGACTCTGCTAGAATGAGACCAATATAGCTGTTGCTGAACGTGGCCACTTGCGCTGCTTGGTTAGAGTGGAAAGAGACATAATGAAAAGGGAATGTCAAAATAGAAATGTCAAGGAAGAAAAAAAGAAAGCAGGCTGTACGAAACGACACATTAAGCATTGAGAAGCCGAAGCAGACGCAAGTGGACTCGTTGAACGCGCGCAGCTTACCAATTGAGTGGTGGAGGAGCGACGCCGATATGGACGGACGACGAGGTTCCTGGCAGCAACAACCCGACATATATATATTTTTGCGCAAGTTACGAAACATAACCTGGAACGAGAAGGTTATGCAGAGGCCCAGAAAAATAAGAACAGGTCAAAAGAGAAACGGAAAAAAAGAGAGCGGGCCCTCTCTCGGTCAGCCCATCAGGTCGCAAGATTTTTTCTAGAACACGAGGTAGGGAGAAGCTAACATATTCCCCACAGCACGGCCATCTTGTTTCACTCTCATCGTCGTCTCTCTCACACCCGCAGTGGAGTCAATCTACTTCCGCGATAGTCAACGGAAATTTTGGAGAGTTCGCATACAAACGTCGCCAGGTACAGTCGCTACTAAGCTGGGTTTAGAAAATCGTCGTCGCAGAATTTCACAATCGTTGTGCCTCATCGTTGCTACCTTCGGTCCGCCTGAGCATTTATACGCCGTTTTTATAAATAAATTCGTGAATTCTGTGAGCTTCGTTTGACCCCACCAGAAATTTTCGCTGTGTAGGAAAATATTTCTTTCGTGTCTGGAATTAGCTTCGAGGAAGATTGTTTTAAAGTTTTTGCAAACATGGGTGCACGTTGGATTTCGTATCTCCGCAAGCGAGAATTGGAAGCGATTTTAAAGGAGTTCGAGTTAGACGCAACGGGGAGCGTGGATGAAATGAGGAGCCGGTTGGCCGCATTTCATAATAAGGAGGACAACGTCTTGGAAGTCGTTGAGCGGATCCAGGAATGCGAGATTTTAGCCGCGATCAACGAACGGAAACAGCGATCTCCGAGCCCCCACATCCTGGGCCATGATCAGCTGCAGCTTCCAGTACCTGGAATCACCGTGGACGTTGCCTGAGGCTGAGCCTGAGCCAGGAGGCTGGCCGAGCTGCAGTCACCGAGGAGAACTGACAACGGAGCGTATCCTGGAATGCCACCAAGGAACCGCCCAAATGTCGCGCCACCACCTGCACGAGGACCTATACCCGCTGCTGGTGTTTCAGGACAAGTTCCCCGGATTGGAAACTTGTCAGTGGTGCCGAATTTCAGGGAAGCTTGCAGGAACTGTGCAGAACTAGGACACTATGCGAGCGGATGCCGTAGTCGTCGGGTTGTTTTCTGCTGTGGTGGTCGAAGAGGAGTCTGGACCCGAGAATGCTGCCAACGAAATAATCCGGGAAACGAGAGGAGTCTTCGCCAACACGGGGAACGGCCGGAGACTGCCAAGAGGAACCCCCGGAATTAGAAGGAAGATTACAAGTTCAAGATCGCGCGCGTGCGGATTGAGGGGCAACTATTCAATGCAACGTTAGATACAGGAGATAGTAGGAGTTTTGTGAGCAAGAGAGTCGTTCAGCGAGTAGGTACACCTGATAACGTACGGACGGTACGCACCCAAGTTAGCCTGGCCGAGGGCTCACTATTCAATGCAACGTTAGATACAGGAGCTAGTAGGAGTGTTTTGAGCGAGAGAGTCGTTCAGCGAGTAGGTACACCTGATAACGTACGGACGGTACGCACCCAAGTTAGCCTAGCCGAGGGCTCACGAAAGGCAGTCACCAAGTCGCTGATAGCGAAAGTTCAGCTGGACCAACGTTGGGTCCAACTTCCACTATTAGTTTTGCCTTCGATTATGGAAGACGTGCTGTTAGGCATGGACTTTCTCTGCGGCATATCCGCCACCCTGCAATGTGGTCGCACTTCTATTCAACTCAGTCCCCCTCTCCTAGCCAGTACTAGGAATAACACAGTCCTTTCTCCGCTTTCTGTAAATGAGTCCCCTCCGAAGCCGACTTCTAGCATCGAACCCGCAGCACCAGAACTCTCAGTCATCGAAGCAGAGCAGAATAGAGAAGCAGCCTCGGCCGACAGATCACTAGGACCCCGAGATGAGGTAGCCGTCCGGAACAACCCGTTTCGACGAACTCAGGAAACGAGGAAAGAACCAGCTCGAGAGACACCACCGTCCAACAACGCGAGTCGAGGTGACTCGCATGCAACCCGCTCTCCAGCCAGACCGGAGAACTTACCCGACGCTGGAGGAGCCATAGCATTTATCAAGGAGACGGAAGAAACGAAAGACTTAGGGCCGTGGGTGCGGGAGTTTCTAGAGGAGGAGCTAGCATTGTTTGAGGGTTTGACAGGAGTGTCCCATATCGCCGAACATACGATTACGATGCGGGATGACAAGCCAATTAAGCAGATCGACGAGCTGATACGCAACGACTGCATAGAGGCGTCGTACAGTCCCCACAGTGCCCCGATTGTACTTGTTGGCAAGAAATCAGGGGAAATGAGACTATGCGTGGATTTTCGGCAATTGAACGCCGCCCCCATTCCAGATGCCTACCCCCGCAATGGGTCTTTAGGCCATAAATCTCATCTAAAATTCGTAAGCCCCATGTCCCTGTTCGGGCGCCATCTGTGAGGTAGTTATCTGGGCTGGGATAGAGACTCAGTCTCGCCAGGGTCTCTCTACAGAAAATTTATAAAGATCTGGGACAATGTGACTATGATGAGGCGGTGGGCTGACGCGGGATGGAGTGGATGGAGGGAAGGACCGAATTAGCCTTCATGCATGTTTGGGGCCGAAGGGCCGAGAGGGAAAGGAAGAAATATTAGCGAGTTTGCTCCGGCCGGCTGTGCCTGGCCCGTCCAAGTTGCATTCATATTTACTTAAAAATTTCCCAAAGTATAATTTCGCCAAAATATAATTTAAATTTATTATTTTTTTTCAGTGTGCATATGAGTTACTATTTTCCTTATTATTTTCCATCCTTTATTTTCATCGTCTGGTTTTCCGCTATTTATTCCAAATATTTTCCGCTAGTTTTATTTTATCCAGGAAAAATTAATTTAATTTAATTTCATTATATTTTGATCGATTTCTCAAAATATTTTCTCCCAGTGTAGCTGTTTCCCCACCTCGTGGTTTTACCATTTCATAAATTTTCAAATTTGCACATGTCGATATTCTAGTATAATTTTTAGCTATTTTATTATTTCATATTTCCCTTGCTCTTTTATTTCCCGTATAATTTTTAGCTATTTTATTTCCAGTCTCCCCGGCCTTTTATTTATTAAACGCAATTTATTAAATTTAATGTAATTTTTTTATTTTTATAATTTTGTTTTCCAGATATTTCTCTCAGTGCACTCGCTTTCCTTTTTATTATTTCCTTTTATAATTTCCTAATTTATAATTTTCATAATTCCTTAAAACTTCCACTGTTCACGCCAAAAGGGCGCTTATTTTCCGGAGGCAGTGTGATCCAGTGCACTCGCTCTCTCTCTCCCTCTCCCACTGCACTTTTGTGCATCGAGCTCCTAGTCCGCTCTCCCCAAGCTAGTTTTAAGCCTTCTTCTTGGTTAGTACTAATTTACGATTACCCAAATAAAGACGCACGTCGCGTAACACCCCGAAAGTTCTTCCGTGTTTTATTTATCGAGTGTGCCTTCCAGGTTAAAGCCACCCCCCTCCGAACATTTGGTCCAACAAAGCCGGATATTTCTATCTCCAGCAGTTCCGGTGGCTTTAACACCGCACAAGATAAGTAAACATTCTACTTTGCTGCCCTGCCGTTCATTTGTATGATTTTTGTCTAAATCCTAGTCCGATCGATCCGACACAACGGCAGCTTCCAATTCCGAATCCGATTTGTAGAATCCTAGTGTCGCAATTAATTTATATTAATTTTCCGCGAATTCAAATATATAAATACGCTATATTTACGCTATACATATTCCTATCCTGAATAATAATAGTAAATAAACATTCCAAAATCCACAAGTGTAAATTTAAATATATGTACGTATGCTATAAGCCACGGTGAAACTGTAGTATGCGCCTATGTAATATTCAGAACATACATACAAACACATAGCAACACTTTGTTACTTTGTTTATGCAACCAATAAGGCCCAAGTCGGACGTAACATGATCGTCCACTTGAAGGCTCCAAAGTATAAATGCATAGTCAGCGTTCTCACGCTGGCCAAACGCTATGTGTACCCACGGCATTCCAACTCCTCCTTTGCCGTCTCTCGACGACAATCTTTATATATCTACATATAAGTTATGTATATAAGCGTCGCAGCGCTCCAGCCTACGCCGGCAGCGCTGCTTCCCCGAATTAAGCTAAGAACCGATCGTATATAAAAGCCAAGAGCATTGACGATCGATGATCGGAGTGGAGCGGGACCTTCCCTGCTCCACTTCCAACTTAATAAAATCACTTTCATTGGAGCGGGACCTTGCCTGCTCCAATTAAATAAAACCAAATAATATAAACAGAAACCTAAAGTGTCTTATGTGTCTTATTATATGGCGACCGTGACAGTGTCTTATTATGACATGTGACAAAAGAGCCGAGAAAAAAAAAGGTGAAAATGTGAAAAAAGAGCCGAAAAAAAATGTGAAAATGTGAAAAAAATATTGAGCAGCCAAAACTGAGCGAAAGCAAAAAAAAAAAAAAAATTGGAGCAACATCGAGTGAACAATTAACAAATATTAAAATAATGAAAAACAAGAAACTTATCGAATCCAAAAGTGTGTAATGCTCAAATTGCAAGCAGTTCGCCTTCGTTAGCCACTTCAGCAGCAGCAGACGAGCGTGGGAGGCAGACCGCCCCCTGCGCCTTCGATGGAGCCTCCTCAACCCGGCATCACCGGCCGAGAACATCCGTGTGAGCAGCAGCAGACGAGCGTGGGAGGCAGACCGCCCCCTGCGCTTTCGTTGGAGCCTCCTCAACCCGGCATCACCGGCCGAGAACAACCGTAAGAGCAGCAGCAGACGAGCGTGGGAGGCAGACCGCCCCCTGCGCCTTCGATGGAGCCTCCTCATCCCGGCATCGCTGGCCGAGAACATCTGTGAGGCAGATGATAAATAGCCTGTGCGAGGACCAGCACCGGCACCGCCTGAGCCCATAGGCCAGGACATCAGCAGCGGTAATCCACAAGTGCGGGAGGCACTCCGCCACCTGCGCCTACGAGGGAGGATCAGAGGACCAACCGGAGAGAAAAATTTATTTTTTTTTGTTGCCCTGTGTGGCACACCAAAGAATTTTTTTGTTGCCCTGCGAGGCACACCAATTAATTTTAAAAAACAAATTGTAACATTGAGCGGAACTTTTTCTGCCCGATGAGATGTGTGGCCCGTAAAGCCTCACAAGACACTAGGTAGGATGCTAAATGTTAACGTTAAAGTTAAAAAAAAAAATTACATGATTTTTCTTTCTCCTATCAATTTATATTTGATTGGTTTATATATGATTTTGCTTTTCACCATGACTAATCCCAACTAGCATGCGGCTAGAGCGTGAAGAATACGACTTCACTGTAGAATACCTAAAGGGAAAAGATAATTTCGTAGCAGACACACTTTCGCGTACAAATATAAAAGAACTCAAAGACTTACAAAATAAAGACCTGAAAGTCACTACCAGGCAACAAAGTAGACAGAAATCCTGCGCAGGGAAACAAAGAATAAAAAAGTAGGATTGCCTAGGCAATAACTACTAAAAGCTTCAAAGCCCAACGTCATAAAAAATGACGGATTATGAAAAGTAGTGACCTTGCATATAAAAAACTATGTTATGTTTCTTTAAACATGATAAGAAAATTATTGCAAGATAAGAAGTTAGCGATTTATAGACTAATGGAGTCCTTGACTTAGGTCAATTTTTCCAAAGGCTTGGAAGGCAAGCCGGTATATACAATCTGCACACTCAAATGGCACCGCGGGGAAATATCTTTGTACATGTTGCAATAGATAATTTCAATATAATGGGCAATAAAATATTAAATTTATTGAGAGTAGCTACTCGACCCGGTGACCCAAAAAAAGAAGCTTACTGTCTACACATAAAAATAAAACACATTAAAAGAGGTAATAATGGCATAAACAAAACTTTGGCCGAAGTAAAAAGACACTACTATTGTAACAAAAGTATAAATGTATGTAGATGTCCTAAATGCCTGACGTCGAAAACAACGACGCACCAAAAACAACTATGACCCTAACCGACACACCAACTAAAGCTTTCGACAGAGTAATAGTGGATACAATTGGTCCGCTACCCAAATCAGAGTCTGGCAATGAATATGCAGTCACTTTAATCTGCGACCTAACAAAATATTTAGTTGCCATTCCAATTGCAAATAAAATTGCAAACACTGTCGATAAAGCAATTTTTGAAAAATTCAATTCTAAAGTACGGTCCAATGAAGACGTTCATTTCGGACAAGGAAATAGAAAAAAAAACCCTGACCTTGACTTATTAACTTTGAATTAAAAGAACGAAAAACACAAAAAAAACCAAAACATATATAAACCAAATCATATGAAAAGACAAAAAAAAAAAAATTTTTTATATTTGCATTCATTAATTAAAATAACTTCACTAGGTTACGTTATTTTTCAAAAGGAGGGAGATGTAGTATGCGCCTATGTAATATTCAGAACATACATACAAACACATAGCAACACTTTGTTACTTTGTTTATGCAACCAATAAGGCCCAAGTCGGACGTAACATGATCGTCCACTTGAAGGCTCCAAAGTATAAATGCATAGTCAGCGTTCTCACGCTGGCCAAACGCTATGTGTACCCACGGCATTCCAACTCCTCCTTTGCCGTCTCTCGACGACAATCTTTATATATCTACATATAAGTTATGTATATAAGCGTCGCAGCGCTCCAGCCTACGCCGGCAGCGCTGCTTCCCCGAATTAAGCTAAGAACCGATCGTATATAAAAGCCAAGAGCATTGACGATCGATGATCGGAGTGGAGCGGGACCTTCCCTGCTCCACTTCCAACTTAATAAAATCACTTTCATTGGAGCGGGACCTTGCCTGCTCCAATTAAATAAAACCAAATAATATAAACAGAAACCTAAAGTGTCTTATGTGTCTTATTATAAAACTTCTAGTTCCGAAATTCTCTTCGTTCACTGTGTTCCGCTTGCATTTACATATTTACACTCTCCAATATACAATGCAGTCCACTCCACTGATCTACGAGCGCCTCAAGCAATTTACACAAAATTAAATTAAATATATTGTAAGGATGTGTCTCTGGCCGGGGTAAACCTCAGCGGCTCCAGAGGTCCTCGCAAAAATTTATAATCTTTGAGACAGCCAGGACAGAAAGGTGGCCGAAGGTTTCTTAGCTATTTTTAATGGGGTTGAATTAAGCGGGGGAAATCGAGAGGGGGAAAAGAGAGAGAAAAGCCTCGGGATCGCCTGGAAGGATTTCCGATCGGCCGGTTGGTCTGCCTACGCCCTGGACCCGGAGGGATTTCCGGACGGTCCGTCTTGCGCCACGCCTGGAAGAATTTCCGAGCAGCGTGCGCCCCTGGACCCGGAGGATTTTCCGGCCGGTCCGCCTTGCGCCACGCCTGGAAGAATTTCCGAGCAGCGTGCGCCCCTGGACCCGGAGGGATTTCCGGACGGTCCACCTATGTCCTACGCCTGGAAGAATTTCCGAACGGCGTGGCATCCCAGCGACACGATGAGTTGGGCGGAGAGACCCGGAGCGGAGTCGGGACAAGTGAGAGGCGAGAGTTTCCACAACATAGGTTTTATTTTACAAGATATAGCTACCCAGCCGGCGGCGGCCAGACTGTGGGGTTTAATTAATATATAAATGTATATGGCTTGCGGCCCTAAGAAACAGCGCGGGAAAGGGCCCCAATTCGGCGGGCGCCTTTGCCCGGCGGCGACGGGATTTAATTATTAAATTAAATATATTTAAATGGCCTGCGGCCTGAACGAGACTGCGCGGAGAAAGGGGTGGAGAGAAGGGCCTTAGTATGGCTGGCACCTTCCCCCGGCCCCTGACAAAGCTTGGCCTGCGGCCATGTCTCACCCGCTCACACCTCCTCGGCGACTTGGCGATTTCGGGCTTTCGACCGCGTGGTGCGGGATCGCGGACTTAGGCGGGTTTTGTTGACACTTAGAAATTATGCTGCTGCTCGCTTTCCTGGTCGGGAACTGAATGATAAGCTCCGTCTAGCTCGGCTCGGCTTTGACCTATTTTTCACTTGAGTGTCGGCGGCGTCTCTCTCCTTCCCGCTCGCTCCTTCAGGCGATCGGACCGGTGGCATTATTCTTACGCTCTCTCGGTTCTTCTGCGCATGTGCCGTTGCTCTGGCTTTGGTCTGCGCTCGTGGCGTGATCTTATCTGGCCAATCGGGGCGGCTTGGCACGCGCCCTTTTTCCCACGCCTACGCCGTGGTGATAGCGCCACTCGATCGGCCGCTACTCCCTCTCTTGAGTGGTTTCTCCTTCACTTTTGAGTGAGTGTGGGAGTGCGTTCGAGTGGAGTTTGTCCGGGCGCCTGAGTGAGGGCGGGCGTTCTAGCTATAATTATGCCTATCTTATACTTATTCTTATAGCTAAATATTTATATCTATGTACAAGATTGTGACTTCGTCACAATATAAACTTACAAATATTCCGGCACGGGTATTTTAATAATTTAAATAATTTACCCCACAAATTATAAAATAAATATATTTATAATAATTCCTCAGCGTTCAACTACAAAATTCTACAAATACAGTCCACAGCTCCTATAAATAAATAAATATATCTCCAAAATCACGGCACAGAATCGCCGAACTTAATTATTTATTGTCTATCCCTAGCTCTATCCTGAGCTCAGCTACATTTAAATAAACATATATTTATTGTCATTCCTTCGCTCTATCCTTAGCGGGCCTACATGCAAGCATAGGCAACCAAAAACAAATTGTAATTACCAGAGCTCGCAAATAACAGTTGACCGTTTCTTGCAGTCACCAAATAACTGTTTTTTCCGTACCAAATGCTCAAAATGTAGGGAAGAGCCGTTCACCAGTGTTCCTTGAACGAACGGTCTTTGCTCAACCAAACACCAATTTCGTGTTTCTGTTTTGCTCTGCTCATTTGCTCACCGAGCGAATGACATCGAAAATTTCGAGCTTATGCATGGACGATTGCCACTAAATGCGAACATTTTGCAGTACTTTAGTGATATTAAGCTGAAGTCGCCACACCTAAATGCGCTTGCACATGTTGTACTGGCTACACCGGCGACTCAGGTGTCTGTTGAGCGGGCTTTTTCAGCGCTTCACTACATTTTAAGCGAGCGACGAAGCTCGTT
Source organism: Drosophila bocqueti (assembly GCA_018151655.1). Taxonomy (NCBI): domain Eukaryota; kingdom Metazoa; phylum Arthropoda; class Insecta; order Diptera; family Drosophilidae; genus Drosophila; species Drosophila bocqueti. The sequence goes on from JAECXF010000043.1 coordinate 33,109, forward strand.
AAGTGCAGAAAATCTAAATTCTCTACTAATTGTTAGGCTTAATTCCGAATAAATAATAAATATAATGTTGACATTTAATAAATATGTTAAAATTGTTGTTACGCTTTATTTAAAAGGCACTGAGAACAAAAGACCGTTTTTGATGAGCCTTTTATGTGTTTGCTCCTCTGCTAACGCTCAATGAGCGACTGTTCAGTTGGATTGCTCTCTCTGAGTTGTTGTTGAGAGAGCACAACAAGAGCCACACAACTGAGAACAGTTAACCAAACACCAAAATAAAGGAACACGAAATGTTATGTTCAGACCGAGGGCACACGTGCATCGTCTTTTATGGTTGTGTTAGTGAGCAGACCGCAAAACGAAAAACATTTGAGAGTTATTTGCAAGCTCTGGTAATTACATACATACATATTCGCCTGCAAGTCAACGCTCCGATTTTTGGCAATTTTTCCGCCTCTCGTTGTCTCCGCTATTTTGCATTCGCAGCGGCTAATGCACAAACAGATTCACACGCACGCCTTATCTCCAAGAACAGTACCGCGGCAAAACAGCAGCGGTCAACTGAATAAGTCCAGGCACACAAAATAATTTAAAATTATTTTTATAAAATTCCAACTAACTAAATCAGTTAGAAATTCAAGTGCGCTTTCATATCCGCATTACTGTGACCGTATCCGTTTTGCAGCAGAGAGAACAATATTCAATTAATTCGTTATTAAATTAAATTACATTTAATTTTATATATTCTGATTGGTTCCTAAATTCCAATCCTGCTTCCACAAATAAAAAATTCTAAATATATAAATACTAGAGGGCCCGCTATTGCATCCTCGCTTTGATCGGATGCAGATCCACACTTAAAATTTCGTATTAAATTTCGCTTTGAAGTTAGCGCACTGAATGAGAAATAAAGATTCTTTGAAGTCGAATGAAAAATATAAAATGAGGCAAGGCCTACTCTAAGCCTTAGACGAATATCAATATTATCCCATTAATATTATTTTTTTTAATTTATGTTTTTTATTTTTTAAAATAGGTTGCAGGTGGAATTATAAAATTTTTTTTCTGATTTTTAAAAAAAAACTTCAAGTCTCTAAGACATGTGGTTTGGCCATGGCTGTGATCTATCAGTCAGTCAGTCAGGACAAAGCATTTTATATATATAGATATATACAGACAGTAAAATTTCGTAAGATATATACAGAATGACTTCCTGCATTTTAAATAAATTTACGATGACCTGTGACCGTCTGAGTCACTTCGAGTCCAGAGTCTGCAATCCAGCAGCACCAAGTCCATCCAAATATACGTGTCAAATTCATCTCGACCAAGTCCGAGCGCTATGGGATAAGGTCGAGAAAGATTTTAAAGCCTGTTTAGAGCAAATTTCAGTTGGCTTAGAGGGCACGGGGGACACCTTACCTACTCTAAAGGCAAAATACGAGTATGCCTATTTTATTTACGAAAGGTGTGCCGCAAAGCTCATGGAACAGATCGATACGATCGCTTCCAATGCAGCTCAAATCCAACCCGTTCCGCCCCAAAATTCCTATCCGTCTGGCTGTCCGCTTTCTCCGTGCGAAACAGAAGTTTTCTCGGGCGATTATATTCGCTGGCCGACTTTCCGAGACCTTTTCACAGCGGTCTATATAGACAATCCTGCGCTGACCCCTGTTGAAAGGTTGTTCTATCTATATGCCAAGATTAGTGGTGAAGCTCATTCCGTAGTTTCCAATTCGCCACTCACCAACGATGGTTTCCGCTGGTGAACAGCCAACTGAAGAAATTACTAAACATACAGTCCATTGCACAGGAATCTTCGGCAGCCTTGAAAGAGCTGCAAAATACAATTCAAAATTGCCTCACATCCCTAAATTTGTCCGGCCTTCCTACGGATAATTGGGATTGGTTTATTTGTGTTCCACGAAGCTTCCAAAGCTGACGCTCTCACTATGGGAGCAGTCCTTAACAAATAAAACCGAAATTCCTACGTGGCAAGAACTTGATTCATTCCTGACTGAGCGGCATAGAACTCTAGAAATTATAGATTCTATTCAACCTCCTAAGTTGCGCCTCCATCCGTCAGAAACGACACCCTCCGACGTGTCGCCACGAATACTGAAATCCTTCAGTACGAGGATCGTTCCGATATCCAAAAGATGCGATGTATGTTCCAAAGAGAACCATCCAGTGCGTTTATGTCCACGCTTCCTTCAGATGACGACAGAGGATCGTTCATCTTATATCCAGAAAAAGCGGTTGTGCTTAAATTGCTTTGCAAGCGGTCATCAACTCCGTAATTGCACAAGCGCCCATAAGTGCTTCAAGTGTCACGGTCGGCATCACACTTTGTTGCATCCAAGCAACTGCTCCTCCAGTGAACCGACTGCTCCTGATACTGCTTCTGATCCGATCCAAAGAATTTCCTCTTTCTTCACACGAGTGACAACTGCTCCAGATTTTTCCAATTACTGGGTTCCATACGCCGATATGAAATGCAGACGTTCCCGAAGTATTTTATCCTACCCATGCCGAGTCTGCCAAGGGAACCATCCTCTTCGGAAATGCCACCGTTTCCTTCGGCTTAGCGCTGAGAAACGACTCCAGGCAGTCATACAAAAGAAGTACTGCGTCAATTGCCTGGCCCACCATCATTCCACGGGATCTTGCCGCAGTGACGACCGATGCCAGTCGTGTGGCCAGGATCACCACACACTTCTCCATGTCCACGAGCGCTCAGCGTATCCAACGCTTTCCCGAGCAAAGACCTCCTATATTCCTACAGCGTATCCTCGCTAGGGGGGCCTCGAAGGCCTTCTTATATTTTTGCTGCGTATCCTCGCAAGGGGGGGGAGAATGTTCACGCCAAAAGGGCGCTTATTTTCCGGAGGCAGTGTGATCCAGTGCACTCGCTCTCTCTCTCCCTCTCCCACTGCACTTTTGTGCATCGAGCTCCTAGTCCGCTCTCCCCAAGCTAGTTTTAAGCCTTCTTCTTGGTTAGTACTAATTTACGATTACCCAAATAAAGACGCACGACGCGTAACACCCCGAAAGTTCTTCCGTGTTTTATTTATCGAGTGTGCCTTCCAGGTTAAAGCCACCCCCCTCCGAACATCCACATTTTCTCTCAGTGTATTTTTACATATTCTTTCCCACCTCGTGGTTTCGTAATCTCGTAATTTTACACTTTTCATAATTTCATATTTTTACAATCTTCTATATATATAAAAATGCTCTGTTGGTGTATCCGAACCCTATGCATTCGAAAAGTTCTGAACTGTTAGTGCCCAAATTTTGAGATAATATAAAGTAAGGTGTCAGCAAGAACATCAGATACTTTTTATATCAATATTTTACCCGTGGTCGCCGCAATAAAGCTTTAGTCGCTGCCTGCTGACTGTAAGATTAGAAATTTTAAATCTATGGATGTGGTAGCCATGAAAATTACGCCAAGTTTTGTATTTTTGAAGCTAGAATTTAATTGAATTGAATTATCTGCGTATTATTATCACTCTAGAACTATATAAAACAACAATAAGGGGCGAGACAAAGTTCGCCTGGGCCGCTAGTTTTATATATATTTTGCGTTTACAAAGGTTATATCAAGGCATGCATATTTCTAGAGTCGGTCTGACCGCACTCTCTAGTGACCACCGCATCGAGGGCTCGCAAAGATTTATTCTACACACACCTGCTAGCCACCTCGTTGCGGTCTCACACTAATACTCACCCGTCTCGCAAAGGCACACACACTTGGACTGGCTCCGTCCCGCCGCTGGTCCTGGGCCAGACATCGCCTTGTCCTCCTTCTCTCCTTGCTGCTCCTCCAAATTCGCACTCGCACTCTCCACTTACGGTGGCAATCGCCGGCCCGTAGTTCTCCTTTTAAAGTTTCTTTCAAGTTTCTCTAAAGTTCTCCACGCACACGCGGGTTTTTTCGGTCACCGACTTTCCACGCACATCCGTTCGTATTCGCCACTTTATTCCAACTCAACTCCGTTTCGCTTCGCGAAATTTCTAGCGGACTTCTTTTTCGACTTCTTCCAGAAGTTTACCGTACGATCGGTCGTTCCCTCTCTCTCGCTCTCATGGGCGCTTGCCTATTTTCGGGTGGCGTGATCATGGTGAGTTTTGCTGTTTGTGCTGGTGTGTGTGTGTCGGTGTGTGTGCTAGCCTTCCAGGCTAACGGGGCGAGCTCGGCTTAGGGATGATAGTTTCTAACTATCGTGGTGTGGCTGCCGTAGCCTTACCCTACTTAAATTATTAGAAATATAAATCTAACTTATTATTACTGCCTATACTAGTTATTTATATTATTTATTTACATATAGTTATTTATATTATTATTTATTTACATATAGTTATTTATATTATTCATGCTGTATAAACAAAAACCATTTGTATCTTTTATTTCAAGCTGTCAGAAAATGAGCAGTCAGTCTCAGGCTGGCACGATTGAAAACTGTTTTGAAAAGACACTTCAGCTGTGTTTTTTTTTTCGGCTCGCTCTTTGCTCAACCAGTGGACAACCCTTATCGGTTAGGGGTACGAAAAATATATGTTAGCCGATTCTCAGGCCTACAGAATATCCCCTCAAAATTTCATCCAAATCGGTCAAGTAGTTTCAGAGGAGTTTGGATACAAAAACTGTGACAGCAGAATTTTATATATAAGATTATTTATTTACATATAGTTATTTTATTATTTATTTGTATGTTTAATTATTCTTATTTTTATATATATATTTTGTTATCAGTTTTTATTTTTATATTATTAATTTGGGAGGCCCAATCGGCTCCTCACATCCCCTTCGTTCTTCGGTGAACGAAGAGAGATGATGACCTTACTGGTGCGGCTGACGTGGATGCGGTACTGCTCCCATCGCAGGGAAGAGGAATTTGCGCAGTTTGCGCAGATCCTGGCGCTCTTCCTCCCGCGCCTGTTCGACCAGGGAGTGAGGCAGTCGGTCGCCTCCCGTGGTCAGGACCCAATAGCTCGGGAACGGGACCATTCGATCCTCTGGCTCGGGGCTCGGGGTCTCCTTCGCCGGCTCCTCCAGGCCGTACGCGCTGTCCTGCTCCGGCTTCTCCGGCTCCGACTCCTCCGGCTCCGGCTTCTCCGGCTCCGGCTCCGACTCCACCGGCTCCGACTCCCACACGCGCACGCCGAATACGTGCTCCGGGTAAATCCTGTCGAGGCCGCACACCTCGTCCCGGGAGATCTCGTCGGCCGGATCGAATTTTTAGGGGCTTGCCAGCGCCGGGGATTCATCTGCCACTTGTCGATCGCCGTCCAAGCGGGGCTGCGAGGCACCATTGTCTCCTCTGGGCTGAGTGGGTTGTAGACTCGCGGCTGCTCCTGTCGGAGGGTGGGACGCGCCATCCACTCCCCCTCCTTCTTCCGGTTCGACACGGGTGGCACCATCACGTCGCGCAGTCCGGACGGGCTGCGAGGTTCCTCCGTGTCCGTGGTGGTCGCTCTGGACAAGCGGGACGACTGATGGGGGCTCGTAGCCCGTTCGGGTGGCGTTGGCCCAATGGTCAGCGTCTGGAGTGGAAGCGGGTCGAACTCCTCGATGTAGTGGAGGGCGTTCACCCAAACGATCGTGTCCCTCTCCGTTGGCCGCGGTCGTAGCCTTGCTGCGAGGGACTGTTTGTCCATGGCCGCAGTCGCCGGGGCAGATCCTCGCTGGCCGCTGTCGTGGTGGCCTCGTCCGGAGTGGCGATCGCCTCCTCCCAGCGCGTGGTCGGGCCCCAGTGATCTCTTCGCGCCTCCGCTCGTGCCGTTCCTGTGGAAAGAGAAAACAACATTTATAAGTCTTTCAGTCTTAGAAAGAGCAACCTAGCAACTTTTGATTAGTCGTTAGTTGTTAGTTGGGGTGTTGTTTTCGTGGGTCCTGGGAGCATGGCGTTTCCCCCTCAGGGGAGTGGGGACGTTGGGAAGGCGTACCGACCAGCAAGTGGCCCCCACTGACTTGGGCTTGGGTCCTGTCACAGGACTCCAGTTCTTTACTGGCTCTTGCCTGTAATTTTCATAGCCAAATGTTTGGCGTTTCCGGGCCTCAACCCTTTCTGGTGGCAGAACCTCTGGTTCCTGCTGCTGTACCGCCGCTGCGGTCTTCCTCTGTGAAGCTTAGGGTCACACGCCGCTAACTTCTGCCTCGTGCTCCGGCTTCGCCGGTTCCAGATCGTTGACTGTCTCTTTTAAGTCTCCTAGTGATGCCGTCCTGCGCTGCTTACTCTGGGTGTGCTGCAGCCGCACGATCATGGGTGCCAGAAACTTGATAACCTTGTAAGGCCCTTCATATTTAGGGCCAGCTTTCCCGCAAAGTTATCCGCCGCCTTGAATAAGAAATGCTGCTTGACGAATACTAAAGATCCTAACTGTGGTCTCCATGCTCGTCTTCGAAGATCGTAGTGCTTCCGCTGTTTCATTGAAGCTCGCTGAGTGTTCTCCTGGACGATCTTGAACACATCGCTAAGCATTTCCGCTTTCGCTACGGGTGCTCGGGGAACTTCGCTTAGTCCCGGAGTAACTTCGTCATACACACGTTGCAAGTGAGATCACTATGTCAGATCACCAACACATTAGATTTGATATAGGATGCGCCTTGCAATGTAGCCTAGTCACCAGAAATCCCAGGAAAACCAACTGGGATCTCTTCTGTTTTGAACTTCAGCAATCCAGAGACTGCTCGACCCGTCCGATAACATCCATAGACGAGTTAGAGCGTGAAGCCACTGTGCTTCATACAAATGTTGAATCAGCATATCACGCCAGCGGCGACCAAAAGGTACGCAAGGGCTGTTCCCTGGTGGAACAAAAGCCTTGACGATCTCAAAAAAACTGTGCGTAGGCTCTTCAATAAGGCGAGGAGTGGGAGGGCCTCATGGGACTCCTATACATCTGCTTTAACGCTCTACAATAAAGAGCTGAGAAAGTCAAAACGGGCTACTTGGCGTCAACACTGCAGGCAGATCTCATCTCTCCCGGAAGCTGTTAGGCTACAAAAAGCCCTCTCCAAAGACCACTCAAACGGCATCTGCACGCTGAAAAAGCCGGATGGAACATACACAAACAACCCAAAGGAGACGAGTAGCCTACTCCTGGCTACTCACTTTCCTGGGTGTGTAGCTGTGGAGCAACCCATCTCACAGAGTGAGGCACCATCCTACCGCTCTGAGACTGGAGAGTGCCCACACCTGCGCGTGACTATGGTGGCAGACTCCAATGGGGCTGAGAGAGGGAAACTCCCCCATGGCTCAGAACGTATCAGAAACATGCCCTATATAATGTTTCATCAAAATAGCGTACAATGGGCATTACAAAATTTCAGCCCATACAAATCACCCGGACCGGATGGGATATGCATGCTTGCTGCAGCGGGGACTGCACCAAATCGCACTCCCCCTGGTCCGTCTATTTCGAGCCAGTCTCCTGCTTTTACCATACCAAGCAACTGGGCTAAAGTAAAAGTCGTGTTTATTCCAAAGGCAGGGAAGAATTCCAATTGCATAAATCATATAGACCGATTAGATATTAGAGCTAAGGGCCGCGCAACTGCGCTGCCAGCAAGCCCGGCAGCGGAGCGGCTGTCTTATGTATATTCCTATGTACTTGGTTGCTGAAGGCAGCGACCAAGCGGGAGAGTCATATGCGCACATTCGGTTATACGTTATTATGCTGACACTGCACTTGATCGGTCATACACTTTATGTGTGCGATCATATTATGTCCTACTTCTGCTTGGACTTTTGTTATTAAATGACTAAGACGAAGAGTCATAGTCCCTACAGTGTGTACTCGATATGTGCGTATACTACATCTCCCTCCTTTTGAAAAATAACGTAATATATGAAGTTATTTTTAAAAACTTTTAAAATACTTTTAATTATTATAAATTTTTTTTTGGAAAAAATGGTATATCGAAATTTCAAATTAATTAAATGTTTTATAATGCTCTTTATATATAAGATATATGTATTAAATTTGTATTTAAAATGTAAAAATTTTTTTTTTTGTGTGTGTGTGTATATATTTATAAACATTTTGTTGCAAACGTTTTTTTTTTTTTTGGCTTCTAGTTTTTTGTTGTTGTTTTATACAATACATAAAATCAATTACCTCGTTTAAAATTTAACAACAATCTAAAGTAATTTGTTTTTTTTTTTTTTTTTTTTTTTTTTTTTATTTGTTAATGGTGTTATTTGGTTATATAATTATATATTTATTTTGTTGGCCAACTCTACAAAATATATTAGTTATTCAAAATTTTTAACCTATCTTTATGGACTATCTGTTTCTTATTTTTATTTCCTACAATTGTAATATTATCATTATCTCCTATATCTGAAACTAAATATGGTCCTAAATAATTATTGTCAAAATTACAAACATTTTTATCATAATTTATTTTTCTATCGGCTTTTGCCTTTCCTAACATATTTCTAGCTCTTATATAAGCTGTTTCTAATCTTTGCTTAACTTCTTTCGAATAGTCGTCCATGTTGTAAATGGGGTCTATTCTGTCTAACTTGCCAAAGTCTGTGAACTGTCTTGGTAATCTTCCAAATACTAGTTCATATGGACAATATTCGTGAACTACTGATGGTGTTGTGTTGAAACAATAAGCAAAATATTGTATCCATACATCCCAATCAGTTTTGTCAACAGATATATACGAGCGAACATATTCGTTGAATGTTCTGTGACTTCGTTCTATTGTTCCTAGTGTCTGATGATGGTATGCGGTTGAAGTAATGTTTTTATCTTCATATATTTGCACAAGTCGTCTATAATTTGGTTTTTGTATTCCGTTCCCATGTCCGTTATGATTTTTTTCATTGGACCGTACTTTAGAATAAAATTTTCGAATATTGCCTTAGCAACTGATCTTGCGCTTTTATTTGGTATTGGTACCGTTACCAAATATTTTGTTAAATCGCAAATTATAGTGACAGCGTACTCATTTCCATCTTCTGATCTTGGAAGTATCTATCAAAACTATATCAAATGCTGTTGCTGGTGTTTCAGTTATTGTCATGGGTGTTCTTGTATGTTTCAGCGTTTTTGCTTGCTGACATTTCAAACATGTCTTAACATATTTAGTTATTGTCTTTGTCATTTGTGGCCAATAATAAAAGTTTTTGATTTTCTTCAGGGTTCTAGAAATTCCTGAGTGGCCTCCTTCTGACGGGTCGTCATGGTATTTAGACAGTATTGCTTTTATTTGAACCTTATCGTTTTTATCTATCTTAGTCACCTTGTTCAATAGCGCTATTGTTAAATTTTGTTATATTTTATTGCCCTTTTCTTTAAAATTCTTTATAGTGACAAACTCGAAGATTTGTTCACTTGGTGACAATTGCGTTCGAATGATTTTATTTATTCTTGCTTCTTCATTAAGCCTTTAAAAAAAAACTGATCTAAATCGATTTTTTCATTAGAATAAAAATGAGTCATATCGAAACGTGTTATAATATTCTTGCCTCTTTTTAACAAACACTTATGTTTGTCTATTTTGAGAACAACATATTTTTTGGCATCAATGTTATTGATTACCTGATAGATATTGGGCCTTTCTAAAATGTATTCATTCGTAAGTGGTTCATGCAATTTTTCACCTGCGCAGGTATTTTTCTGTCTTGTTGAAGATCTTGTTGTGACCTTAAATATTTGTCTATTCATTGCTTTAAGTTCTCCGATTGTTATTCGGGACAAAGCATCTGCAACGTGATTATCCTTCCCCTTGAGGTATTCCACTGTGAATTCAAACTCCCTTAAGTCTAGTCTCATTCTAGTTAATTTCGAGCTCGGGTTTCTCATTGAGAAAAGGTATGATAGTGGCCTATGGTCACTTTGTACTAAAAAATGTCTACCATATATGTATGGTCTGAAGTGATTTATTGCCCAATGAATAGCTGCTAGTTCTTGTTCCGTTGTGGACTTATTACTTTCGCCTTTTGTAAAGCTTCTTGAAGCGTATGCCACTGGTAGCTGTTGACCGTTGTGGTCTTGAGATAGTACCGCTCCACATGCCTGTTTACTGGCATCTGTGGTTATGCAAAATTGTTTGCTGAAATCTGGGTACTGAAGAAGTGTTGGTTTCATTAATTCCCTTTTAAGGTATTCGAATGCTTCATTGCATTCGCTTGTCCATTCAAATGGTACGTTCCTTTTACAAAGCCTCGTTAAGTGGCGTGATTTATCTGAGAAATTTTTAATAAATCTTCTGTAATAATTGCAAAATGCGACGAATCGTCTAGCTTCGTCTGTATTTACTGGTTGGGGGTAATTTTTAATTACCTCATATTTAGAGTCATCTGGTAATATACCTTTATCAGTACATTTGTGACCTAAATAAGTAACCTCTTTCATAAAGAAAGTGCATTTTTCTGGATGTAGCTTTAAATTATGTTGTCTACATAATTTGAAAACGTCGGTTAAATTCTTAAGCATATGCTTTTCAGAACAACCTATAACTACTAAATCATCCATATACAGGAATGTTTGCGAAGGCGTTAAGCCTGAAAATGCAAGAGTCATCATTCTTTGGAAAGAATTAGGGGCTATTTTTAACCCAAAAGGTAATCGCGTGTAGCGATACGCACCTGTTGCAGTTGAGAATGATGTCATATTTCTTGATTTTTCATCTAATTCGATTTGATGAAACCCTGACATCAGGTCTAGGCACGAGAAATATTTTGCTCGTCCTAATTGATCAAGAATATCTTCTATTCTTGGAAGTGGGAATTTGTCTGCTAGCAGTTTCTTGTTGATTTGACGATAGTCAACTACTAATCGCCATCTCTTTTCCGCCGAATTAGGCAGTGATTTCTTGGGTACCAAGAGAAGTGGGCTATTATATTCTGAGATAGACGGCTCGACAATGCCGTCTCTTATTAATTTGTCAACTTGCCTTTGAATTTCTGGCTTTTGACTTTCTGGCATTCTATAGTTTTTAACGTAGACTGGAGTTTTGTCATTTAATCTCAATTTTTGTTTATAAAAGTTATTAGCTGATATGGTTTCTGTTTCGAGACCAAAAATGTCGCTATACTCGGTGCATAGTTTTGTTAAATCGTTTTTAAATAACGACGGGAATTTTAGAAGTTTTAATACCTCTGAAGTTCTTTGTGCACTATGGTCTGTATTTGCATTGTAAACATCATAGTCATCTACTGATTCGCTTCTTATGTTTGCGCTGTTAACAATAGCGTCTTTATTGGTTGTATTTATAATGCGAATCAAAGCGTTCTGAGTGCTTACGAGTGCACTTGCTATTATAATGCCAGGTTGCAATTCCTGGTTGGGGATGAGAACATGTGTGTCAGTAGACGTTAGTTGAATCTTTCGAATAACTTCCGATCTAGCTGGCAAAACTATTTCATTATCTAGTGAATGTATTATAGGAATGTTTATATTCCTGAAATTTTCGGGCCGCAAAGTGAACCAATCTTCTTGGTCGTTGAATTCTAAAATACAATTGAACTGGAGTGGGCGGAATAGAAGCCAAAGTTCTTGTACGGCCGCTGGAGGAGGTCGTGGTCGCTGGGTAGACGAAGTGCTGCTGTTGTTGCTGTTGTTGGGGCCCAGAAATAAGGAGGCTTCGGGGATCAGCTTCTGCTTGTACTTCACTTTATTCACTTGTGTTTTATACTAAACTTAGAGCTAACAATAGAAATGCCGCTAGACCGCGGCGTGGTGAACTTGCCCTTGGCGGAAAAGAGGGAGAGCGCGAGGAGAGCGAGAGAAGCGGAAGCTTTAGCGCGAGCGCTGGCCGCTCACACTGCCGCTCAATAGTTCGCGCCCTTCTGGCGTGAACATTCTCCCCCCCCTTGCGTAGGCAAAGAACTCATCCTTCTGAACAAGCTCCGGATACGGTCCATCCGAACACCGTGCTCTGAGCGACGGGCAACCCATCGTCGAGTTTCAGGAACCCCGGTTGGATCAGCTTGGCGTAAACGTCTGACCCCAACACGAGGGAGATGGTTGCCGGCCGGTGGAAGCGCTCGTCCGCGAGACGGATATCGTTGAACTTGGCCCTTACTGCGTCGCTCAGCGCTCGAATGGGTGTCCGGATTCTGAGGCTGGGGTCAATCTTCAGGACGACCCCGAGCTGGAAGTGGTTTGTTCGGGACCGGAGCGTCACCGAGCAAACCTCGTCGTCTCCCTGCCGCGTGGTAGGCAGCCGGAACGCAGCCGCCAACGACCGATCGATGCTGCTCACTGCCATGCATGGGTCGATCATGGCGCCAGCCTCGAAGGTCTTCGCGCCCGTGTCTAGCACTACGACGGCTGTCGGCAGGATTGCCACTGACGGAGACGGGACGGAGACTGTCGGATGCGGGCGATCGTTGGCGACTGGGGCTGGCGACGGAGACCGCGAAATGGACATCGCGTCCGGACGGGGTGCAGCGGGCTGACGAACTTTGCGGGCCGGAGGTGGCAGCACGGATCCCTTTGGAGCGGGGCAGGGTTCCTCGTGCATGTGGAGGAGGGTGTGGTGGTTCTGCCCGCACTTCTTGCATCCTTCTTGGCTGCTGCAGACTCCTCCTGAGTGCTCATGGGCGAGGCAGTTCGAGCAGTACTTGTTAATAAGTGCTGCTCGAAGGCGCTTTTCCGCGCTCAGTTTATGGAACCTCTTGCACTTCCGAAGAGGATGGATTCCCGGGCAGACTCGGCAGCGGTAGGATTGAATACCTCGAGTACGTCTGCGCTCCGCGGAGTTGGTGGCACGACGACGAGGAGCCATGGTGAAGAGGAGGTGACGAGGAGGATGCTGTCTGTCGATGAAACAAAAAGAAACGGGGTTTAGAATGGGCAGACTACACCTTGGACCCCGGAATGGGGGAGGAGCCCTAGTCCCTCGGAACGGAGGACTCTTGGTCATCCGTAGGCAGGAGAATGACCTTGTGGACAGGGCGCTTAATGGTGCCGCGAGACGTACGGATCTCGACGACACGGATGCGGTCATCGGCTCCAGGAAAGACAGAAACTATTCTGCCGAGCCGCCATTCGTTTGACGGTAGATTGTCCTCTTTGACGACAACCATATCGTCGACTTGGAGATTCCGGGTCGGAAAATGCCATTTGCTACGTTTGTGGAGTTCTTTGAGATACTCCTCTTTCCACCGTGCACTAAACTGCTGATGTTGAGCCTTGAGGTGTTGCCATCGATTTAATATCGACTTGGCGTCGCCCTTTATCTCGGGCTCAGCCGTGGAAAGCAACGGCCCTCCGATAAGGAAATGGCCTGGTGTGAGGGCCAGCAAATCTGAGGGATCTTCAGACATAGGGGAGAGGGGTCTGGAATTGAGGCAGGCCTCGATCTTGGCGAGAAGCGTCGCCAGCTCCTCAAACGTATATTTGCGGGCGGACGTCGATTTATAGAAAAGGGTTTTGAAACTTTTCACCCCCGCTTCCCATAGACCCCCCATATGTGGAGCCCCTGGTGGGATGAACCGCCACACGAGCCCCTGATGGCTATATGCATCAGTCACAGACTCTTTGACGGCTTGGAGGAAGTCCCTGGAAAGCAAAGTCGCTGCCCCCACAAAGGTCTTGCCGTTATCGGAATGAACCCGCTGAGGACAACCGCGCCTCGCTACGAAACGAGCAAAGGCCGCTAGGAATTTTTCGGTTGTCAGGTCGGAAGTGGGTTCCAAATGGATAGCCTTCGTGGAAAAGCACACAAACACACAAACATACCCCTTTGTTATGAGACACGCTCTCCCTGTATAATTCTTTATCTCGAAAGGGCCGGCATAGTCGATGCCCGTGTAGGTAAAAGCCCTCGAGAAAGAGACTCTATCTGTCGGAAGATCGCCCATCAGCTGTGTTTGCAGTCTCTTCTTGTAAATCGTGCAGATCTTGCACGGATTGACCACAGCCTTCACCAGATTCTTGATTTTAGGAATCCAATACTTCGCTCGGATCAGGCGTACGATTAATTGACTACCGCCATGAAGAGTAATCTGGTGAGTAAATTGGATGAGAAGGCGCGACAGTCTGCAGTCGTAGGGAAGAATGATCGGATGGCGTTCATCATATTGTAGGGCTTTGGAGGCAGTGAGGCGGCCACAGGCCCTTAAAAGGCCGTGCCGGTCAATGAACGGAAACAGGTTCAGCAACGGACTCGCCACTGGAAGAGGCCTTTTTTCTGCCAGATGCTTCAGCTCTTGGCCGTATACTCTGCGCTGCGCCATGGAGATCAGAGTCCTTTCTGCCTCTCGGATTTCTTCACTAGTGGGTTGTGAGTTGGACGAGAGCGAACCCTTGCGGCAGCTTTTTAGGAAGCGTCGAACATAGGCTAGAACTCGTAGCGCCTTGTCCAGTTTGGAAAACCGTTCGAGGAAGTCGATAGAAGGGGCCTTGACAAAATGCGATTTGACCGCGCGCTGCTCCAGCTCTGTAACTGGAGGCGTATCGGTTTGCGCTGGCCATAGCTCTCGTGGCCCTTGCAGCCACTCTGGTCCGTGCCACCAGAGTTGATTACCCGCCAATTCATTTAGGGATACGCCTCGACTGGCTAGATCGGCGGAGTTTTGTTCAGATCGAACGTGTGCCCAACAGTCGACTGGTGTCGCCTGAGTGATCTTGGCAACTCTGTTGGCCACAAATGTGGTCCAGTTGCAAGCAGGCTTCCTTAACCAGGCTAGAACAATAGTGGAATCTGTCCAGCAGCGGATATCTGAACTGGCGGTTGGCATATGCGGAAGGATTGCTGTCACCATTTCGGTTAACAAGACGGCACCACAGAGCTCCAGCCGGGGAAGAGACACGGTTTTCACTGGAGCCACTCGTGTCTTGGCTGTAAGCAGACGAGTCAAGACTTCTTGCCCTATCTCGACGCGGACGTAGATAGCCGCTCCATAGGCTTTTTGAGACGCATCGCAGAATCCGTGATGCTCTATGGTTACCTCAGGCTGGTACCAGACCCATCTCGGGACGCGGATCTGGTTGAGGTCGGAATACTCATCTAAGAACGATTGCCACCTGAGACTCATCTCGGTGGGAAGCTTATCGTCCCAGCCCAAGTCCTGCAACCATATCTCCTGCATAAATATTTTGGAACGGATAATGAACGGCGCGAGCCACCCGGCAGGATCGAACAACCTCGCGATTTGGGACAAGACTTCCCGCTTAGTATAGGAGGGTTCCAACGCTATTTCAGGAGGGACGAAATAGAATTCGTCGGACTTGGCCCTCCACCGAATACCGAGCGTCTTGGCTGTGCTTTCGGCATCGATGTCGAGGAACTCGGAATGAAGGAGGTGTTCGGCCGGGACGTCTTTCAGTACGCCCTTGTGGTTGGAGGTCCACTTTCTCAGCGGAAACCCGGAGGAACTTAGGGCTGCTTGCAACTCTTGAATGGAGCTTTGGGCATCGCTCACGGAATTTGCCCCTGCCAGAACGTCGTCGACGTACATGTGCTGCTTAATGATGCGGCTGGCTTTTGGATATGACATTTGGACATCCTCTGCCAGCTGCTGCAGTACTCGAATGGCGAGGAAAGGGGCACAGTTGACACCGAAGGTGACGGTTTTCAACTCGAAATCGCGGATATCTCCTTCCTTATTTCGGAACAGAATTCTTTGAAAGGGTGTATGCTTTGGATCGACCCAGATCTGCCGGTACATTTTTGTAATGTCCGCACTGAAGACGTACTGGAAATACCGCCACTTCAGGATCTGGATCGTAAGATCGGATTGTAGGACCGGACCAGCATGAAGGATATCATTTAAGCTGGTCCCATTTGCCGACGGACTTGAAGCGTTAAATACAACGCGAAGTTTTGTAGTGGTGCTTTCGGGTTTAACTACCGCGTGGTGTGGAAGATGGTAAGTCGGAGAATCATGAGTCGACGGAACTTCTTTCATATGACCCAGATCCAGATATTCTTGGATCACGCTGTCATATTGCTCTTTTAGGGGAAAGTCTCTTCGTAAACGGTTCTCGTTTCTAAGAAACTGAGCTAACGCAATGGACCTTGAATATCCTAAATCGGATCCGGAATTCTCGGGGTCACGGAACGGGAGCGTCACCACGTATCTCCCGCTTGCGTCTTTCTTCGTGGTTTGGAGGAAGTTCCTTTCGCAATAGGAATCGGACTCTTTTACCATCTTAACTGGTAGATCCTCCACCTCCCAGAACTTGCTGAGAAGCGAGTCGAGCGAATCAGGGTCCCTTATTTGGTGCACCTGAGTCGTGAAGGATGCGACCCGTGTCGGACTACCGTTGGAAATCGGCCCCGTTAGCACCCACCCGAAAATCGTTTCTTGGCCCAGGAGCGAGCCGCAAATATTTTGACGGGTACCATCCATCATTATGGACGGTAAAATGTCAGCCCCGATCAACACGTCAATTTGAGAGCTCTCAAAAAATGTAGGATCTGCCCAGCGGAGCGCGGGCAGGTCCTTCAAAGAATTCCGGGGAATTGGATAGGAGGGCAGTTTGCCTGCCAGTTCCGGAAGGACGTACGCCGTGGTGTCTAAATGTAGACCCGGCTTATGCGGAGAGCGAATCCCGAAATTGCACAGCTTCGAGGACTTCGCAGAGACGGAATGATTTAGCCCGGATACTTGGGCCTGGATGTTACGGAATGGCAACTTCATGAGGTTGAACAGACGTTCGGAAATGAACGTCGCCTCGGATCCAGAGTCGATCAAAGCTCGTGCTCGGTAGTTGGTTCCCAAATGGCACACGTCAATGATTGCCGTGCTCAGAAGAACTGCTGAAGTGCCGCAAACGAAAAAGCTTTGCACCTCTGAAGTGCTGGCGGATGCATTCCTGCTAGAGGGTCTAGAGGATTGTTCTGTGGAAGGCGAGGAGGTTGCGGAACTCGTACTCGCGGAATTTGGGGTGCTGCGATGCAGCAGCGTATGATGCCTCCCTCTACACGTGAAACAACTGTGTGTGCTCGTGCAGTCACGCAGTTGATGGCCTCTGGCGAAACAATTTAGGCATAGCTGCTTCTTTTGATGAAGCCGGAACGCGCGTCAACTGACATTTGGAGAAAGCGCGGGCACAATCTTACCGGATGGTTCTCCTTGGAGCATAAGTCACACCCTTTCTGTTTGGTGCTGACCTTTGTCTCGAAGGATTGAAGCTTTTTTGGAATTGCCTGAGTCGGTTTCATATCCTCGATGGCCTCCAATGTCCGATACCTTTCGCTCAGGAAGGTGTTCATTTCTTCCCAAGCCGGAATCTCGGATTTGGACGTAAGGGACTGTTCCCATAGAGAAAGGGTCACCTTAGGCAGTTTGCTCGCGCAGAGGAAGACTAGGAGACAATCCCAGTTGTCAGTGGATATCTGCGAATGGGCTAGCGCTGTTAAACACCCTTGAATCGTGGACTGCAACTCCTTGAGCGCATGACCAGATTCTTGGGATATTGAACTCAAGTTGAACAGGAGCTTGAGTTGGCTGTTGACTAAAAGTCGTTTATTTTGGAACCGGTCGTGAAGCGCTTCCCACGCCGAAGCGAACCCGTCATTTGTAAGAGGGGACTTGGACACGATGGCCTTTGCCTCGCCGCTTGTTTTTGTGAGAAGGTGAAAGAGCTTCTCGACCGGTGTCAGCCTAGGGTTATTAACATAAACTGCCGTGAATAGGTCCCGGAAAGTGGGCCATCGGAGGTAGTCGCCATCGAAGATTTCAGTGTCGCAAGGAGGTAAGCGGCACCCTGATGAAATTAGCGGCTGGGAGGTCGTTTGAACAACTGGAGGTGTTGCCCTTTCGATACTTTCGCCAATCTTTGCTGCGCATGACTCATATACGGAGTAGCAGTAGTCATATTTGGACTGCAGCAGGGGAAATGTGCTGAGGGATCCTTCTCGGGCAATTAGGTCAGAGCATGTTTCATATTCTCTTTCCACTTTATCCCATAAGGCTCGCACTTGTTGTAGACGGACATTTAACGTGTGTAGGGAAGGAGAAACTTGATCAGGAGTGTTGATCTTGGCTTCGAACATGCTCACGCGATCGCTGACGGCAATGAATTTGTCCAATGCAGCGGCGGCGGGCGTTGGCAACTCTGCGGATTCCATCTTTTTGCTGATAGAGCGAGTCACCCTTAGAAAATCAGTCTTGACTGTAGAGGGATTTTCGGATTTTTTCGCCAGTGAAGACTCGCTGGACGCTTTCGTCAGCGGACGAGAAATTAAGATTTTTGGAGTAGTCTTCGAACTGGTCGATGGTAGATCTCTCCCTTTTGGAGTGGAAATCGGAGGTCTAATCTTTGGACTAGCGGACTTGGGGGCTGGCTTCGCGCGAGCGGGTAGCGGAGAGTGTGGATTAAGTTTGGTTGATTTTCCTAGCGCGGATGTCGCTTTTTTGTCTCCCTCTATGGGCATACTCAGTTATACCCTCGGAATAAAAATGACGGCACGGAGGCCTGCACGCCAAGAAAAGTGAGAGAGGGAAACGACCAAACAAACACTTCGATTCTGGATGGGCAATCAAAAACCCCGAATTCGAACGGAATAGTAGAATTGGAAACTTGAAAAAATGGATTCCGAAAAGAAATCACCGAAAATAGCTAAAAATTTCCCAAAGGAACCAAAAGATCTGTAAAATAGCAAGACCTAGCTATCACAAAAAATAAATGGGATATGCAAAAAAACTCGCAGCGGTCGAACGCTAAGTGCGGATATGAGGGCTCGCAGCTCGCTTTATATAGTGCTTGGCGAGACTTTCGTGTGCCCGCCGTTAGTGTGGAATCTGCCCTTTTATCGGGATTGCGATTTATCGATTGGCGCGCGCGCGTAAATATTTCAAATCGAATTTAGGAACTCGCCGACCAGTGGAGAAATGCGAAACATAAACATAAAACACGCCAAAAAAACCTAGCTGGAATAGCTAATAAATTCGGAGGGAATTATTAAATAATTATTGAAAATTATTTAGGTTTTTTGGGTGGTGTGGAAACGGACAAAAATTTAAAAGTAAACAAATTCTGTTGAAAACAAATCCGCCAAAAATTGATACGAAAAAATAGCTAAAAATGGCTAGGAACAATACGGAAAATTTGGCGGTAATTAATAATTATTTGAAAATTTCGCTTTAGTGTTTAGGAACCCCAAAATATTTCGTTTAAAATTTCTGTGGGAAAAAACCCGCTAAAAATTTCCAAAAAGTAGCTAGAAAAAAGGGGGAAATTTAGCGATATTAAAATAAATAATTATTTGCAACTGTCGGTTTAGTATTTCCGAAACCCGACAAATATTTAAAATTTTTGTGGGAAAACCCGCCAAAACTCTCTGGAGTAGCTATAAAATAGCCAAGGAATTTGGCTATAAACAGTTGTGAATTGTTTGGAATTTATTTGTAAACCTTCAAAATTTTTGTTCTCGGAAATATTTTTGTTTCGAGTGGAGGGTATTTTCTCGTCGGCACTGTGTCGCCGCTCTTGCCAGTGCAGTCTGTATGTGTGCCGAATAGCTTGCACCTGCTGTCTGAACAAGAGGAGAAAGAGGAGACGAGAGAACTCGAACTTAGGCGAGTCTATGTATGTAGGTATGGAAATATGTATGTATGAAGCTGTATAGCGGAAAGCTGGCAAATATATATATGAAGGCGGACAAGCCGGAGTTTGGCGCTCCGCTGCAAATATGTATGTATGAAGCTGTATAGCGGAAAGCTGGCAAATATGTATGTATGTAGAAGAGCGGAATAAAAACTCAATATTTGTTTGTGTGTTTTTTTTGTATGTGGAATAAAATGTATATTTTATTTATTTCTGAAGCGAAGGGTTCAAAAAAATGGGATGTTTTATTTATTTTTTTATTAGTTGTATATTTGACACAAAATAGGTTAAGTGGCTCGATAATATTTGGTGGGGTATAAATTTTATTTTTGTATGTATGTATATATTTTATGTATGTATATTATGTATGTAAATTATGTAGGTAAATTAAATATATTTAATTTCCTGCGGATGAATTTTTAGAATTTTAAAAATGTATTAATTTTTCATGCACTTTTTGGAACTTAACTTTGTGTTTAGATATTTTATTAAAAAACAGCAGTTTAGTGACGGACGTTTTTCGTGAATATGGATGGGTGTATGTGATATATATATGTATATGTATTTTTGACACCAGCGGATCGCAGTGGGAAACGAAGTAGGGGGCCGATATTGGCAAAGCACTTGTTGCACTTTTAAAAAAAGAAAGAACTTCACTGCGGCTGGGCGAATGCACTTAATATATATATCACTTTCACTTTTCGGAATCGGTCTCGGATGGACGGAAAGAATTACAAAAACGCCTCTGGAAAAAGAGTATGGCGACCACGGACGGACTAGAATTAGAAAAGCCGTACTTATCTTTGGATTTGTCCGCTGGGGGCGCTGGTGGATCAGGAGAGATCCGGAGTCGAAGGACCATGAACTGGAGTGGGCGGAATAGAAGCCAATGTTCTTGTACGGCCGCTGGAGGAGGTCGTGGTCGCTGGGTAGACGAAGTGCTGCTGTTGTTGCTGTTGTTGGGGCCCAGAAATAAGGAGGGTTCGGGGATCAGCTTCTGCTTGTACATCACTTTATTCCCTTGTGTTTAATACTAACTTAGAGCTAACAATAGAAATGCCGCTAGACCGCGGCGTGGTGAACTTGCCCTTGGCGGAAAAGAGGGAGAGCGCGAGGAGAGCGAGAGAAGCGAAAGCTTTAGCGCGAGCGCTGGCCGCTCACACTGCCGCTCAATAGTTCGCGCCCTTCTGGCGTGAACAACAATTGTATTTTTTAATGAAATCCAAACCAATTATATTTTTTTTTATACCATCCCCTGGTATAGGAAAATTGTCAGGTACGATATGAAATTCATATGATATTGCTGCATTTACAGCACATATTTCCAAATTTATAGTACCTAGGGACTCTTCCTTGCCCTATGCCTGATATACTAGTTGTATTCAGCGAATTAATATTATGTAAATTATTATTTCTGCATTTAAGCAAAGAAATTTCTGCACCTATATCTACTAAAAGAGTTACCAGTGAATTGGTACTCATATTCTTTACTTGAATGAAAATGCAAAAATTGAGATTAATTTTATACAGCTTTACTGTTGGCTGTTGCTCAAGGGGGCTAGTTCGTTTTCCGTATCAATATATCGGACGTTATTTCTATAGTTTTGGGTTTGGTTACCCCTTGGGTAACCTCCACCTCTATTATTGTAATGGTTACCGCCGCGTCCTCTGTTTCTTTCACGGTAACCACCCCGGCTTTTATAATTGTTATTATAGTTGATATAATTTCCTCGGCCATTACCTCTGTTGTGGTAACTTCCTCGGTTATTATTTCCTCGATAGTGTCTTCTGTTATTATAGAATAAAACACTATTCGAATTGCCGGTCATTTCAGTACTGCAGTGTATATATTTTTCAATCACACTATTCATGGTGTTGAAATTTCCTGCTTCCAGTATTGTTTTGAGCTTGCCATGCTCACAATTCTTTATCATTGCAGATATCGCTTCCTTGGTAGCGAATTTGTCTGCATTACCATAATCTAAACCATCGTCTATGTAGGCTGCCTCAAGCGACCTACGTAGGTTTTCGATTTCTGTGGTATATTGCGTCGCAGTTTTGCCACGCTATTGTGTATTGAGTAGCTTAGCTTTAATGACATCAGGCGATTCGCCTTTAACTGATGCCTTCAATACATTTATTATACCGATAATTGTCGTTTCATTTTCAACCTTGTATGATACTGGACCGATTATCTTTGTCTTGATTACCTCTACTGCTAGATTCTCATTATCTGATTTTGTCAGATTTGTTAATCGGAGAGCCGTGAGGAATCGATTTAGATTTACCTTTTTGCCGTCAAACTCAGGTATTGTGGACGAAATTTGTCGCACATATTCCCTTGACGCTGCGGCAGAGTCGGTCATTTTGTGTTTTTGTCCCGTTAATCTTGAATTATTTGAATCGGAGCTTTCTTCCTCCAGCAATTCAGGTAGTGTTATTACCGCTGGAATTGAAAGGTCGGAAGATCTTCTTCTTTAATTTCCGATTCAGATTCCTCTGAGCTTCCAATATCCCCATCGACTTCAGCTACTACAGGTGTGTTTAATATCGTAGGGATAGTTAAATTCAAGTTGTGTCTGGATCGGATATTCAACAAGTTCTCTCGGAGTTTGTTAAGCAATTTAACTGCCTGTGTTAAATGACTTCTTGTAAGTCTTGCTCTTTATGTATTAATTGGCGTGCTTCATTAAAGCATCCCACTAATATCTGTGCGTGTTTTTTTAGAGTGCCTTGTTGCACTTCTCTATTTCGAGTCAAACCCTTGTATGATCTGTCGAAAGTTGTTTTAATTTCGGTAAGTTTGCTTTTTATTTCCTGCCAATCCATGTATATACTTATTCTTCTTTAGATCCTCTATTTATATATTAGAAATGCGTATCAAATATTTTAAATGAACATATAATATATTTTATTTATATATCATTATAACTTTATTTGTGCCATATAACTTTTTTTTTTTAAATAGCTTAAATCAATCTATCAAATGTTTAATTAATCTATACCAAAATGACAGAGTTCCTAATTATGCCCTTTTGGCAAGTATACTCGCATTTCGGCTCGTCAAGCGAGCCCTTGCAGTCTTTTCTGCACACAGGATTAATATAATTATATTCCTTATTCTTATAGAGACGTAACTTTTCATGTATTTCGTCTATCTGTTTTTTAAGTTCAACGTTAGTGTTCCATGGTTGGACATTGTTGTCCCTGTAAACTGCTTTATTTAATTCCCTCAATTTTTTATTTAGGAAATTTTTCTGACCACCTCGTTTGTTGGTCTTTTTCTTAACGCCCGTGTTCTTTGTTAGGGTTACGTTATCCATTTGTTATCTTATCGTGCATCACTTGTTAATATGATTATATTGATTAAGTGCGCGTTTTAACTAGACCTTGTCTAGGTCGTTTGCCCTTTTAGATACTTTTCTTAAGTATCTTGTTATGCCTGCTATAAATATTAAATACTAATTGTATTATTTGTATTATAGCTATTATGAGTAATAGCCTCCACAACGATTGGATATCGTCAGTGTGGTCTACTATCTCTACGTTATTTATAACGTTAGCCGTATCTTCCTTTACTTCAGGTTTATTGTCGCTCCACCAAGATACCATTTTGATAAGCGCTTCCCTGAATCCTATTTAGTTTTGGGCTTGAGTCGATAAAAAAACCATATTATTGGGCTTGAGTCGATAAAAAAACCTTATAATTTAATAAGACAATTGTTGTACATATTTTTTTTTTTTTTTTATACTTTTCAGAAAACTTTAAAATGTATATAACTGTTTATTTTAGATGAAGAGGAGAAAAAAAAAATTAATTGCAAATTAATGTTACCTTTCTAGGGTTAAATCATTATTATGATTATTATTATTATTATAATTATTATTTTTTTGTTCATTTTCATTGATTTTATGTATATGTAATAAGGGTGCGAAAAATGTATAGATGTACGATGTGTACTGAATATATATGTATATGCCTAACACGACGACATAGAATTTTATATTTTTCGAGATTTATCTAGTGATTTATACAAATTTTACAAATATTATGACCTGCCTATTCAAAAAAATTTCTAAACCCGCAGCTAAAAACTGCTTGGTCGTACAAAATACATTTCATTTAAATCGAATATGCAACGTAGTGCATAAAGGGTTGAGTGCCACGCAGGGCACAAAAAAAAAATATTATATTTAGTTGGGCGCTCTTTGAAGCGCTGCCGGTCCTATTTGCCTTGGCCCGACTTGGCGCGTCGTGCCCTCTTAGTGGATTTTCCCACGTAGGCACAGGGGGCGGTCTGCCTCCCACACTGGTCTTCTTCTTCTGTTGTCCTGGCCTATGGGCTCAGGCGGCGCCGGTGATGGTCCTCGCAGACGCCGGGATGAGGATGTCCTGAGTGCTCTTCAGTTGGATGGTCTAGGTGGAGTATGCAATCTTCGGATCTGAAGTCCGATAGTCAAACGGCAACGGGGTCTCGTTCTTTTGCTTGTGCTCAGCCATTTCAGTCATTTTGATTTACTGTTTGTGTTACTGTTATGGGGTCGGGCGTTTGCAAATCACGACTCGCAGTAGAATAACTCGTAGTTATAAACGAATTGTAAGATTTTATAAATTTGTCCGGTATGCCGCCTTTTCTTTAGTAGCTTTTGCTGATTGCTGGAGTCTTGGACCGTCCGTCCACACAGTCAGGAGAACACCGAATTGTTCCACATCCTTCTTTTCACATATCCATATCCATTTCACATATCACAGGTCCTGTCACGGTCGCCATAAATTGTATTGCCAGTAATAAACGAGTTGGTTTGGTTGGGGACGTCAGTCCCATTCAAAATGTCTCTATTCATTGAATTGTCCAAAGTTCTTATTGATATATTAGAGCTAAGGGCCGCGCAACTGCGCTGCCAGCAAGCCCGGCAGCGGAGCGGCTGTCTTATGTATATTCCTATGTACTTGGTTGCTGAAGGCAGCGACCAAGCGGGAGAGTCATATGCGCACATTCGGTTATACGTTATTATGCTGGCACTGCACTTGATCGGTCATACACTTTATGTGTGCGATCATATTATGTCCTACTTCTGCTTGGACTTTTGCTATTAAATGACTAAGACGAAGAGTCATAGTCCCTACAGTGTGTACTCGATATGTGCGTATACTACACTGGTAAATCAACTGAGACCGCCATACACTGCCTTACAACAACCATTGAAAAGGCAATTGGCGCTCAACAGATAGCACTAGGTGCCTTCTTAGACATCTCAGGAGCTTTCGACAACACGTCATATGAGGCTATACGTGCCTCTCTTGTACGAAAGAATGTCTCTACACCTATCACTAGGTGGATTCTGGAAATGCTTAAATCCAGAATCATAACTGTAGACCTTGGAGGAACTATGACCTCAATCACAGCCACAAGCGGGTGCCCTCAAGGGGGAGTTCTCTCTCCTCTCCTGTGGGCTCTGATCATCGACGAGCTACTATATGACCTCAACAACTTAGGGTTTCCCACTCAAGGCTACGCTGATGATCTAGTCATCTATATAGTGGGCTGGCATGAGCAAACCATTTCGGACCGCATGCAGCAAGCCCTTGATATAGCCAACAGATAGTTTCAGGACAAAGGACTGTCCATAAACCCATCAAAAACGGGTTTAGTCCCATTTACTAGGAAAAGGTCTCTCTCCATAAAAAGACCATCCCTAAATGGGTCCATTATCGACTTTTCGGTTGAGGCCAACTACCTAGGAGTCACACTTGACTCCAAACTCAACTGGAATGCACACCTAGAAAAGACTATAAACAAAGCCACTCGACCACACTTTGCTTGCAACAGGCTTTACGGTAGAACATGGGGCCTAAGTCCCAAAATGATCTACTGGTCTTTTAACACTGTGGTAAAACCGATCTTAACCTATGCATCTCTTGCTTGGTGGACGAAATCTACCCAGAGGACAGCTGCGGCTGCACTTACCAAATTACAACGACTGGTCTGCATAGGCATCACTGGAGCCATCCGGACATGCCCCACTGCAGCACTAGGAGTCATAACTGGCATACCCCCTCTACCAATTACATTGAAAAGGAGGCCTGCCTGGGGGCACTTCGCCTTCAAAACATCACCAATATCAAGAGCGGTGTTCTTACCGGGCACCTTAGGGTCCTTGAACCCCTAATAAATGAGCCCATTCTGCGCGTAACTGACGAGCAGAAACCAATACTCGTTTTCCACAGAAACTTCTCAGTAGTCTTGTACACTAGGAATGAATGGAAAACAAAATCAATATCTCTGCCCAGTGGATCACAAACGTGGTACACTGACGGGTCGAAACTGGAAAACGGTGACACTGGGGCTGGCATTTTCGGACCAAGGTTCAAAAAATCCATAGCCATGGGAAAGTCTCCAACCATTTTCCAAGCAGAGATACACGCCATAGAAATCTGTGCTCGTGAATGCCTTCGCAGCAAAATGCAAGGCGCACGGATTTACATCTTCTCAGACAGTCAGGCAGCGCTCATAGCGCTGAGTTCCTTTACGATCTCATCCGGACTTGTAGAGAACTGTTTCCAGCAGCTGAACGCCCTTGCCTCCAAAAACACCCTAACGGTGGGCTGGGTGCCAGGGCATGAAGGCCATATAGGAAACGAGGTGGCAGACTCCCTAGCTAAACGCGGGGCGATGACACCTTTTATCGGCCCTGAACCGTTCTGTGGACTATCGAAAGGACACAATAGAGAACTGCTCAGGAAATGGGAGGAAGCGGAGATAAATCGTCACTGGACCGACAGTGCAGGGCTGAGACAAGCCAAACAATTTCTCGTCCCCCAGATGACGCGATCAAAACGCATCATCAACCTACCAAAGAGCGAAATTCCACTACTAACAGGCTACCTAACGGGTCACTGCAACCTTAGGTATAACCTTAAGAAATTAAAGCTTTCAGAAAAGGACACCTGCAGATTCCTGCGAGATTTGGAGCAAGCAACATCAGAACATATTCTATGTGAGTGCCCATCGCTAATCAGACGTCAACTTCAACATCTAGGAGGCGAACTTATTCCCCCCTACAGGATTTGGGAACAAATAGACCTTACCAAAGTGCTCTCTTTTATTAAAAGCCTAGGTATAGGGCCTCTTCCCTAATCCTACAGGACAGCACAAAAGATCTAAAATCTGGTCGCAGTGCAACAAGGCCTTTGTAATAATAATAACTTCGTCATACAAGGCCCCTGGGAGTCGTGGCTCTCTGCCTTGGATGATGAAGGTCGGACTAAATCCGGTCGAATCCGAAACGCTGATGTTTATCGCCAAGTTCAGCTCCGGTAACAATTCGTCCCAAGTTGTCTGCTTATCCTCGATGTACTGGGCGACCATAGTCCTAATGGTGCGATTGGCCCTCTCCGTCGGGTTCTGCTGCGGTGTATAGGGTGCCGTATACTGGATCTCCATTTCCGCTTGTTTACAGAAAGCTTTAAAAGAACGACTAGTGAATTGAGTTCCGTTATCACAAACGAACCTGCGTGGGATCCCGAAATGGTTCAGAATCCTTTCCCTAAAGGACTTTTCAAGATGTGCTGAGGTAGCTTTTCTTAAGGGGACCAACTCAATCCAATTAGAGAAAGCGTCAAAAAATACAAGGAGCGTACTGTTTCCGCTCTTGGACCGCGGAAGTGGCCCGATGAAATCTGCGCAGACAGTGTAGAAAGGCTTACTGACCTGCCTGGTAAACATTTTGCCCGCTGGTTTACTCTGACTGACCTTAAACCGCTGGCAAGTGTCACACTTGCGTACATACCTGGCTACCTGGAAGAGTCCCGGCGAGTAATACCTTTGGGCGATCCGGGTGGTAGTCTTCCTGATTCCGAGATGTCCTGCCGTGGGCTGGTCGTAGCATTCCGACAGCACTCGCTGGCGGTTTTCCTTGGCCACGCACAGTTTCCATGGCACCGAGTCTTCATCATCGGGTCGTGCTCCAATATGGCGATATAGCTGCTGATTCTCGTATACATAGTCCGGAAATTCTCCAGGCTTGTCCTGGACGAGTTTCAGCATCCGTTGGTACCATGTGCATGCCGGTTTGTCCTCTTGTGTCATCTGGATGACTTCCAAGGGCTGCCGTGACAGTGTGTGACGCGGGGCGCACAAATAAATAATAAATAATACAAACTGTATATAAATAATAACTAAACTAAATAAATAATAAATAATACAGACTGTAAATAAATAATAACTCAACTAAATAAATAATAAACAACTCAGACTGTAAATAAATAATAACTAAACTAAGTAAATAATAAATAATACAAACTGTAAATACATAACCACTAAACTAAACAAATAATAAATAATAACAACTGTAAATAACTAATAACCCGGACCCATAAACAACCACCCAGCGATAAAGAAATTCAAATTCAAACACGGTGCGCGCGCCCGCCCCAACAAACAAGGGCTCTGGCCACACTAAGTCGGGCAAAATCCCAGACATCTGCCACACTAATTCGGGCAAATCCACGGCCCGTGCAGGCACACTAAAACCGCCCAAGCGCTATATAAAGCCGGCCGCTGGCCTCAGAGCGATCATTCGGTGGTCGGAGTCGACCAAGGTGGAAGTCACCAGCGCGCAGCAAGCAAGCAGCAACTCAGGAATTGGAAGCAGCGGTAACAAGGAGTAAGACTTTAACTACACTAGGTATCGGTTGACGGCTTCGTCCTATTCCTCCATACTAAGTCTATTTCGCCATACTAAGTCTTGTGCTGACGGTTCCGTCCTATTTTCAACACTAAGTCTTTCGCTGACGGTTTCGTCCTGCAGACGGTTTCGTCCTATTTTTCTCATACCTCGCTGACGGTTTCGTCCTGCAGACGGTTTCGTCCTATTTCTCTTACGCCTCGCTGACGGTTTCGTCCTGCAGACGGTTTCGTCCTATTTCTCTTACGCCTCGCTGACGGTTTCGTCCTGCAGATGGTTTCGTCCTATTTCTCTTACGCCTCGCTGACGGTTTCGTCCTGCAGACGGTTTCGTCCTATTTCTCATACGCCGCTGACGGTTTCGTCCTATTTCTCATAACTCGCTGACGGTTTCGTCCTGCAGACGGTTTCGTCCTATTTCTCATACACCGCTGACGGTTTCGTCCTATTTCTCATAACTCGCTGACGGCTTCGTCCTGCAGACGGTTTCGTCCTATTTCTCATACATCGCTGACGGTTTCGTCCTGCTGACGGTTCCGTCCCATTTCTCAAATACCTCGCTGACGGTTTCGTCCTGCTGACGGTTTCGTCCTAATTTTGCTCAACACTAAGTATCTCGCTGACGGTTCCGTCCTACTTCATTAATACTACGTATCCTTATTGACGGTCTCGTCTTAATTGATCCACACTACGTATTTCCGAGGACAAGGGGCGCGTCGCTGGATCCCCAATCATCCCACCCGGACGGCAGGAAGCAACACCCACGGACCCCGGACACGAGGCACCTTCCCGCAGGACACGGACGCTCGTCGATAGTCGCCGGACCGATCAACACCCCGTCTGCGGAACCAGTTACTCTGTCAAGAAAATCAATAAACTTAATATATTTTAAGCCTAGTTAAGGTTAACACCGGCGTTATTACTGGGACTCGGGTCGGAAATTCCTTTTCTAGCACCACTTTCCTGAATCAAATAAATGTCCTGGATGACCCTGGCCAGCCCTGACCTACCCGAGGCTTGACTGAACGTCACAGGTGGCGCCCGAGCAGATTAAGTGGTGTTTAGAAGGAGCCGACGCCGAGAAAGTAATGTCCAGTTGGGTATATGGCAACAAAACCCGAACTGATAGAATACGCGAGTGAATTTGGATTGGATTCATCAGGAAAGAACGAGGATTTACGAAAAACATTGGCTGCTTTCTCAAAAAGGACGGACCACGCAGAAACAGTAAGGAAGAAACTGACACTGCTGGCAGAAAAATACAGGAGGGAGAAAAGTCCCGCTAGAATACCGGAAATCATAGTAACGGAAGAAAAAACAAGGATGGACAACGAAATAGAACCGAAAATGGAGGGAAAGAAGGAGACAGGGATAATTGACAGGGTACGAAATTGGGATATCAGGTACCAAGGAACGTCCAATCCGCTAGAATTTCTAGAAAAAATGGAGCAATGGGCAAATGGATACGGACTCCATCTCGATCAGCTGGTCCAGACAATGCCATTCATACTGGAAGGGATCGCAATAGATTGGTGGAACACGACACCAACAAGGATCACATCATGGGCACAGGTCCGAACGGAACTGCTGGAGTACTTTCTACCGCCTCGGTACGGAGAACAGCTGGAAACCCAGATAGCGCAGCTAAGACAAAGAGAAAACGAGCCAGTAAGGGAATATGCGATGAACCTAAGGAAGCTCATGAGATTCACGAAACTATCGGAATCAGAAAAACTAGACTGGGTGTACAAAAACTGCAGGAGCAAGCTGAAACTATATGCAAGAAGAACCGGATTTACAACGCTGACGGAATTCCTCAAGCTCGCTGAAGAGGTGGAAGAGATCGAGCAGATGGAAGCACAAACCGGGCAAACGGCACCGCAGCCGGTGAGGTCGGAAATATGCATGCGATGCAAGGCTGTTCTGCTGGATGTGCGGGAGAAACGGAGTCAGAACAACAGAATGCTGTCGAACCAGGTCGGGAAACGCCGGAGGCCTTAGCGGATAGAGCTGGCAGCTCAGGCACGAAGAATAGGTCCAGCAGCGGGTGATATGATGTGCGACGGCTACCAGATAGTAGCGCAATTTGGAGTAGGGTGTAGGAGCGCCAAGGGCATAATAGACACCGGAGCAACAAGGAGCGCGATAAGCAGAAACATGTTCCAAGACCTAAGAGAGGAAGGAAGATTGAACAGAATGCAGGCGGAGATATCACTAGCGGATGGATCTCGACAGAAGGCGATGGGAGGATTCAAAACAAACGTAGAGTTCGGAGGACGGAGATTTGAAATAACATTCATGATCCTACCGAATGTAGAGGGAGGAATCCTCTTGGGAATGGACTTTCTGGCAGGAGCAGAAAGCGTGCTCAGATGCGGCAGATTGGAGCTGAAAATCAGGGGATTCAACAACGGAGGAAGAGAAGAGAGACAAGGCACAGAGGAGTCAACATCGCCAGGGAAACTGTCCGAAGAAGATATCGAAGCATTCCTGGAAGAAAATAAGCGGATATTCGAGAACATGGAAGGAGTCAGCAACGCGGCCGTACACAAAATATACCTCAAGGACGACAAACCCATCAAGCAAAGGTATTATCCGCGAAACCCAAAACAGCAGGCGAAAATCAACGAACAGGTAGATGAGTTGCTAAGCCTGGGCTTGATAGAGCGATCACGAAGTCCATACAGCGCACCCGTAGTGCTAGTAAGGAAAAAGAATAACGAATGGAGAATGTGCATCGACTACAGGTTGCTGAACGACAGGACAGAAAAGGATGCGTACCCCGTACCACGTATGAACTTCATCCTCGACCAACTACGGGAAGCCAAATTCATCAGCACCATAGACTTGAAATCGGGCTACTGGCAAATCCCAGTAGAGGAGAAGAGCAGACAATATACGGCGTTTACGGTACCGGGACGAGGGCTGTTCCAGTGGACAGTAATGCCATTTGGACTGACCACAGCGCCAGCAACCTTCCAAAGAGCACTTGATAACGTTATCGGACCGGAAGTGGAGCCATTTGCCTTCGCGTACCTAGATGACATAATCGTGATAGGACGCACCAAAGAAGAACACCTGGAAAAACTGAAAGAAGTATTCAGGAGATTACAGCAAGCAAACCTACGCATCAACCCAGAAAAATGCAAGTTTTTCCAAAAGGAGCTAAAATACCTGGGACACGTGGTAAGCGACCAGGGCATCCGAACGGATCCCGAAAAGGTAGCAGCAATCAAAGACCTACCAGCGCCGAAAACCACCAAAGAAGTACACAGCTTTCTAGGGATGGCCTCATGGTATAGAAGGTTCATACCAAAGTTCACCGAACAAGCGGGACCGCTACATGCGTTAATCTGTAAAGGGAAAAAATTCGAATGGAGCGATCGTCACCAACAATCCTTTGACAGTCTAAAGAAAAGCCTCACAGAAGCACCGGTACTGGTATGTCCCGACTTTACAAAGCAGTTCAAACTGCAGACGGATGCCAGCGACGTGGGCATTGGAGCCGTACTGACCCAAGAAACAGAAGACGGAGAACACGTCATATCATTTGCCAGCCGAAAGTTGAGTAAGGCGGAGCAAAACTACAGCGCAACAGAAAAGGAATGTCCAGCAATCCATTGGGGCATCGGGAAGTTTAAGATGTACCTGGAAGGATACCAATTTATAGTGGTGACAGACCATATGGCACTTAGATGGTTGAACTCCATCAAAAGTCCAGCAGGAAGAATAGCGCGATGGGCATTGGGGCTCCAACCATACCAATTTGAGGTGCAGTATCGGAAAGGGAAGCTGAACGTGGTGGCAGACACACTGTCAAGAGCCCCACCAGTGGAACTAAAAGCGATCAAGAACACCGAAGGTTGGATAAGCCGGAAGATCAGAGAACTACAAAAAGACCCACAAGACACAGAGTTCCGAATAGAAGGAAGACGGCTGTATAAACTGAGTCAGGACAAAAGGGACCAACACCCGTGGAAACTGTGCGTGCCAGAAGAAGAATTGCAACAGATTCTAACAGAGAATCATTGCCAGGCCGAAACAGGGCACATGGGGATGTTCAAAACAGCAAGAAGGATAAGAACGAAATACTTCTGGCCGCAACTGACGAAGGATGTAAGGAACTTCGTACGAAGCTGCGATAGCTGCCAGAGATACAAAGTGGCGCAGCAAAAAGCAGCAGGGAAGATGCTGACCAAGGTCGCGGAAGCCCCGTGGGAGACGGTATGCGTCGACTTCGTAGGACCGCTGCCACGATCAAAACATGGAAACACGGCACTACTGGTCATGGTAGATAAATTCTCCAAATGGGTGGAGTTGGCGGCAATAAGACAAGCCACAGCCGACTCATTTTTGCGGGTGTTCCGGGAAAGAATTGTGACTAGGTTTGGAGCACCGAAAATATTAATATCGGATAACGGAGTGCAATTCACCGGACGCAAAACAAAGCAAGAAATGGAAAGATGGGGCATTCGACAACAATTTACGGCTCCATACACCCCGCAGGAAAACCCCACAGAAAGGACAAATAGGACCGTCAAAACAATGATCGCCCAGATAACAGGCGAGGACCAGACAAACTGGGACGACAAACTCCCAGAACTGATGCTGGCATTCAACAGCAGCACGTCGGAGTCCACCAAATACAGCCCCGCACAGATAGTACTGGGGAAAGAATTAAGAATACCCAACACAGTATTCGACAGGGAGACGGAAGGCTCAGGGATGAAGGAGGAAAGCGTAAAAAAACGATGGGAACGGATAGAAAGCATACGGAAAGAAGCCGCAGGACACATGGGGAAAGCAGCTGAACAACAAAAGCGCCAGTATGACCTGCGAAAGAGAGAATGGAAACCGGCAAGAGGGGACCTCGTATGGTGCAAGACACACCACTTATCCAACGCGGCGGAAAAATTCAATGCAAAACTGGCCCCAAAATACGACGGTCCGTGGAAAGTAACAGGGTTCGTGTCTCCGGTAACACTGTGTGTAAATTTCGAAAAATAACCAATGTTCACGATGTTCCCGTGATAGTACACAAAAAAATAAAATATACGTGTCTTCCAGTTTTTCTCCAACACGTCAAACTTTTTTTTTTAACGTATCCAAAGTTTTTGGCCAAAATACGAATTTTTCGGAAAAATTCTCATTTTATCAAGCTCATATTTTGCAAACCGTTGGGAATTTTGAATCTCTCTCTGAAGCAAAGTTGTAGCTCTTGCCACGGCCAACAAAATATATATACACAAAATCGAAAAAAAAATTATCTTCAAGGTCAAAATCACAAAAATGCAAAAAAGTCACTTTCTTCCCCTGTTTAGGTCAATAGGTAGCAAACGGTTCAAAACTGACGCGTACCGCGCACAATTAAAGAATATTCAAATTCGAACACGGTGCGCGCGCCCGCCCAAACAAACAAGGGCTCTGGCCACACTAAGTCGGGCAAAATCCCAGACATCTGCCACACTAATTCGGGCAAATCCACGGCCCGTGCAGGCACACTAAAACCGGCCAAGCGCTATATAAAGCCGGCCGCTGGCCTCAGAGGAATCATTCGGTGGTCGGAGTCGACCAAGGTGGAAGTCACCAAGCGCGCAGCAAGCAAGCAGCAACTCAGGAATTGGAAGCAGCGGTAACAAGGAGTAAGACTTAACTACACTAGGTATCGGTTGACGGCTTCGTCCTATTCCTCCATACTAAGTCTATTTCGCCATACTAAGTCTTGTGCTGACGGTTCCGTCCTATTTCAACACTAAGTCTTTCGCTGACGGTTTCGTCCTGCAGACGGTTTCGTCCTATTTCTCTCATACCTCGCTGACGGCTTCGTCCTGCAGACGGTTTCGTCCTATTTCTCTCATACCTCGCTGACGGTTTCGTCCTGCAGACGGTTTCGTCCTATTTCTCTTACGCCTCGCTGACGGTTTCGTCCTGCAGACGGTTTCGTCCTATTTCTCTTACGCCTCGCTGACGGTTTCGTCCTGCAGACGGTTTCGCCCTATTTCTCATACGCCGCTGACGGTTTCGTCCTATTTCTCATAATTAGCTGACGGTTTCGTCCTGCAGACGGTTTCGTCCTATTTCTCATACACCGCTGACGGTTTCGTCCTGCAGACGGTTTCGTCCTATTTCTCATACACCGCTGACGGTTTCGTCCTGCAGACGGTTTCGTCCTATTTCTCTCATACCTCGCTGACGGTTTCGTCCTGCAGACGGTTTCGTCCTATTTCTCATACGCCGCTGTCGCTTTCGTCCTATTTCTCATAACTCGCTGACGGTTTCGTCCTGCAGACGGTTTCGTCCTATTTCTCATACACCGCTGACGGTTTCGTCCTATTTCTCATAACTCGCTGACGGCTTCGTCCTGCAGACGGTTTCGTCCTATTTCTCATACATCGCTGACGGTTTCGTCCTGCTGACGGTTCCGTCCCATTTCTCAAATACCTCGCTGACGGTTTCGTCCTGCTGACGGTTTCGTCCTAATTTTGCTCAACACTAAGTATCTCGCTGACGGTTCCGTCCTACTTCATTAATACTACGTATCCTTATTGACGGTCTCGTCTTAATTGATCCACACTACGTATTTCCGAGGACAAGGGGCGCTTCGCAGGATCCCCAATCATCCCACCCGGACGGCAGGAAGCAACACCCACGGACCCCGGACACGAGGCACCTTCCCGCAGGACACGGACGCTCGTCGATAGTCGCCGGACCGATTAACACCCCGTCTGCGGAACCAGTTACTCTGTCAAGAAAATCAATAAACTTAGTATATTTTAAGCCTAGTTAAGGTTAACACCGGCGTTATTACTGGGACTCGGGTCGGAAATTCCTTTTCTAGCACCACTTTCCTGAATCAAATAAATGTCCTGGATGACCCTGGCCAGCCCTGACCTACCCGAGGCTTGACTGAACGTCACAAGTGCATCCGCGACGATGTTCTGGCTCCAGCGCCGATACGTGACGTCAAATTGGTACTGCTGCAATTCTAACGCCCAGCGCGCGATTCGTCCCGTGGGATTATCGATTGAGTTGAGCCACTTCAAAGCGAGATGGTCCGTTATCACCTCAAACCGATATCCTTCCAAGTAACACCTGAGTTTCCTGAT
This sequence comes from Drosophila bocqueti, assembly GCA_018151655.1. Taxonomy (NCBI): domain Eukaryota; kingdom Metazoa; phylum Arthropoda; class Insecta; order Diptera; family Drosophilidae; genus Drosophila; species Drosophila bocqueti. Next base: position 68,429 of record JAECXF010000043.1, read on the forward strand.
GGCCCATATAATGGCCAGACACTCCTTCTCCGTGGTCGAGTAATTTTCCTCAGCGGCTATGAGACGTCTACTGGCAAACGCGATGACTCTCTCTTCCCCCTGGATTGTCTGGGTTAAAACGGCTCCTAGTCCTATGTCGCTAGCATATGTTTGGAGAACAAACTTCTCGTTAAAATCGGGACACGCGAGGACGGGTGCCTCCGTGAGCTTCCTCTTCAGTTCCTCGAATGCATCCTGCTGCTCCTGCTGTAATTGCCATTTCTTTCCCTTCTTCAATAATAGCGACATCGGTTGTACTACGCTGGCAAAGTTTGGCACGAATCTCCTGTACCACGACGCGATACCAAGACATCTCCTCAGGTCCTTGCATGTGGTGGGTGGAATCAGCTGACGCACTGCCGAAATCTTTTCGGGATCTGTGTGAATTCCTTGATCGCTGATAACATGTCCCAAGTATACCAGGCTGCGCTTAAAGAAACTACATTTCTTTGCATTGAGGCGAAGGTTCGCCTTTCGTAGCCATCGGAATACTTCCTTAAAGTTTTCCATATGCTCCTCCAAAGTGCGTCCGATGATAATAATATCATCCAAGTATGCAAAGGCGTTTGGCTTCATATCGGGACTGATAACACTATACAGTGCCCGCTGGAATGTGGCTGGGGCGGAGTGAAGCCCAAACGGCATGACCTTCCAATGGTACAGTCCTCTCCCTGGCTCCGTAAACGCAGTGCACTCGCGACTGGTTTTGGCCAAGGGGATCTGCCAATATCCGCTCTTCAAACCTAGGGCGGAGATATACTTGGCATTGCGAAGACGTTCCAAAATGTGGATGATCCTCGGCAGGGGTAGGCATCTGGAATGGAGGCGGCGTTCAATAATATTTATATGGCAGGGCTGTGGCAATTCGGATAGGTGGGACCATGATACAATTAGAACGGTAGTCCAGTCAGCACTTGTCGCTCTCTCGCCAGGCACTGAAATCAGTACATGTTTGATTTTTGACAGGGAAGGTTGTGCTAGGACGATTTTGTTAAATTAAAATTTGTTAACCCTTGTGTCAACATGGCATATTGTTCTACTGGCCGCAAGCAAATTGTTAAAAATAAAACTATAAAAAAACAAAATTCACCTCTTTGATATCCAGTAGGCTAGTTTGAAGTACAAGGGCCAGTTAAGGGTTAATATTTGTCAGTTCACTTCAGTGCCTCTCAGTTCATTTCAGTGCCTGTCAAAATCTGACTGGACTACCTTTCTAATTGTATCATGGGTGGGACGAAGTTCACCGGGTCAGCTAGTTAATTATATAAAATAAACGATACCTAAATAAATAATAATAATCCAAATACTATCATAAATAAATAATAATAAATAAGTAATAATATATAATCAATGCCTAAATAATAAAATAACTAAATATGTATGTAAATAAATAATTATCACTATATGTACATAAATAATAATAATCATATGTAAGCAGCAGGAATAAGTTAGGTTTAATTTCCAATAATTTAAGTAGGGCACCCACACCCGATACGATAGTTACAAAACTGTCATCCCTAACCCGAGCTCGCCCCGTTAGCCTGCACTATGGGGAAAATTACTACTTTATCTGGCATTTATTATTGTAAGTTAACCAAACGAGGTATTTCACTGCGGTTTTTTTTATTATGTTGCTATAGACCATTAAAAGCTATTTTAGAAAAATGGGCGTGTCAACGCCCCTTTCGCCAAAAAAATCGAAAAAAAGTAATTTTCATGAAATTTTTTGATATAAACTTTCAAAATTCAGTCACCTAAAAGTGCAGATAGGTGTTTCGCCACGCCCCCTTCCGTCCCAAAATAATGAAAAACCAGGTTTTTATTAATTTTTTAAATATCCACATTTCTCTTACAAATGTTATCTCGGATAGCACAATACTGCTCCTTGGTCAATCCTTGATCCAAAATGAATGCATTGATAAAGCATTGATCTTTGGACGCACCTATAGGCTGATCAATGAGCTTTGTGAATCCTTCCCTGATCGCTGCATGAACAAGCAAGAAAACATCAATATTTCGGAGTTTGCATAGTTCCGCTGCCTGCAGTCTTTGAGCCCTTTCACCTTTCGATTCAAATGGAAGAAGTGGCCGTTCAACTGGTCTATTACTTTTTGTTTAAAATCAAATTTGTGGTATCCAAATCCATTGTGAAGGTTTTCTTCCAAAGTATTTATAAGTACTATTACATTTAAGCCAATTATACTGCAAATTATTGCAAAATTGGTAGTTTTTTACTTTAAAATATTTTTATCCTCATTATTGCACGCAAGCAGTTCAAAATACCATTGAATTGCCTTCTCTCGGCCCCTCTCGCTGTTCCACACAGCAAACAAATTTACGTTGAAAAAAATGAGGTTACCTAATAGAAATGCGAATTGCGGCAAAAGAGGGAAAAAGAGGACATTACCATAAATACCACTTAACTCAGAATTGACAACGCTACAACAAACACTTGGACGAACAGCTAACTAATTCTAAACTCTTTTAGATAATCCTTCCCAAAGTTGAAATTTGTTTATAAAAATTCAGCTTTAGAAGCGATTATAAAACGACAAAATATTAGTATACACACGCACAATTTAAACAATGTTTTATATTAAACACATAGTGAAAACCTGCGAGATTAGTGTTCATGACTTGATTTTCTTATAATCGTCTTGAAGTCGCCAAAATATTAAAACAAAACTCAGTAAAAAATTTACAAAACATAGCCGAACCTGCTTTCGATTGCAACACCCGACTTTGCAGCTGTTATTCTCACATGGCGGTGTCAAATTTAACATTTTGATTTTGGGCCATAACAGACTGATGTTTTCTTAATGCATTAACAGCAAATTTGTGTTAATTTAAAAACTTTTAAAAAACATGCAAATGCCAGATAAAGTAGTAATTTTCCCCATAGTGGCCTGGAGGGCTAGCACACACACCGACACACACACACCAGCGCACACTGCAAAACTCACCATGATCACGCCACCCGAAAATAGGCAAGCGCCCATGGGAGCGAGAGAGAGGGAGCGACCGATCGTACGGTAAACTCCTGGAAGAAGTCGAAAGAAGAACTCCGCAAGAAATTTCGCGAAGCGAAACGGAGTTGAGTTGGATTAAAGTGGCGAACAAAAACGGACGTGCGTTTACGAAGTGAGTGACGGAAAACCGCGTGTGCGAACAGAAAACTTTGAGAAAACTTATAAACTAATAAAAGGAGAAACTACGGGCCGGCGATTGCCACCGTGAGTGAGAAACCGATTTTGTGGAAGCAGCAAGGAGAACTAAGGATGGACAAGGCGAAGTCTGGCCCAGGACCAGCGGCGGGACGGAGCCGGTCTAAGAGTGTGTGCCGGAGCGAGATGGGTGAGTGTTAGTGTGAGACCGCAACGAGTTGGCTAGCAAGTGTGTGTGTAGGAAAGTCTTTGCGAGCCCTCGATGCGGTGGTCACTAGAGAGTGCGGTCAGACCGACTCTAGAAAATGCATGTTCTGTACCTAACCAAGAAAACACTGCGAGAAATTGTATGAAATATGAAAACATAGAAAATATGGAAATAAAAATAGTAAACGGAAAATATGATCTTAGAAATTATAAAATAATGTCAACGGTCGAAAACACAGAGAGAAAAAATGTGGAAATTTGTAGATATGAAATCTAAAGATTATCAATTAGGAAATTATGGAAAAAAAGGAAATAATAAAAGAAAGCGAGTGCAGTAAGAGAAAATATCGGAAGAACAAAAATTTAAGAATAAATAATGATATTAAATTTTACCAATTGTGTTTAATAAATAAAAGGCCGGGAAGGCGGGAAACCACGAGAATAAAAATATATGAGAAATCGAACAAAGTTAATTACATTAAATTAAATAAGTAAATAATTAAATTATCTACCACGAGGCCGGGAAAACTACACTGGGAGAAAACATTTTGTGAAAATCAAACAGGATCGAATTAAATTAAATTAAATCATTTAAAACCAAATTAAATTAAATCCCACGTGATGGGGAACCCGTTACACTGGGAGAAAAATATTTTCAGAAATAGTATATTATATGAAATGAAAATTAAATTAAATTGTTTTGGATATAAATAAAACTAGCAGCATATATGTAGAGTTTGTATTATATTGAATGGTTTATTTCGATAATTAATAATAATGATGAGGCTAAGATTGGCGTACAATGAGGCGTACAATAGACAACTTTAGCAACTTTAGACAACTTTATCAACTTTATGCGACGACTCCCGAAAAACACGACTGCTTCTGTTGACATCAATCTGGGACTCGCCGCTCTTCTTGTACGGCCTCTCTGCAACTCTCCTGATCGGGGCATTGCCATTCGCAACGGGGCAAATGTGTACTCTCTTCCCGGCTGTACCTTGCCACCTTACACTCGGCCCTCCTGCTCATCTTCATCTGACCCAGATGAAGCCAACTCGTCGTCGTTATCGGCTATGAACCTCCACAGCTTCATGTTATCGCAGCTAGTACTGGTTAAGTTCGGTCCTTCGACTTGGGCTGCCTTGCGGACGTGGTACCGGCCATTTCGTTTCATTTTTACAACTTCATACGGCCCCAAATACGGACTCGCCAGTTTCCTTCCTGCGACAAATTGAGTCCTCTTGATTGCGACGAGATCACCCAACTTATAGACGTGGGCAGGCTTTCGCTTTTTGTCATAGTTTCGTTTATATACTTGTTGGGCCTCTTCAATGTTCTTTTTAGCTTCTTCTCGCATTTGCTGCCGTTCAATATTAAACAGAGAAACAAACTCTTCATTCAATATTTCTTGCAAACGTTGTTCTGCCTGACTGTACATTTTTGTGCCAAACAATAACTCAAATGGCGACATTTTTGTTGAGGAGTTTACATGCGAGTTTATGGCCTTTTGCACCTGAGGCACATATTTAAACCACTTGCTAGGTTCTTCATTGGATATTTTGGCGATAACAGCAAGAATCGATCTGTTGATACGCTCTACTTGACCATTTCCTCGAGCCACTCCGGTAGTTGTGCAGACGTGTTCCACTTTGTTGCTATTTATCCACTCTCCAAATGCTTCCGATGTAAATGCGGAACCTCGATCGCTGACAACTCGCTTCGGATAGCCAAATACATTGGACCATTCAGTGAATCTTCGGATAACCTCCTCTTGACCTGTAGTTTTCGTGGGATAGAGCCACACAAACTTGGCGAAGCCATCCACAATAGCCAATATGTATTTATACTGCTTCGATGTGGCATCCATCGGCCCCAAGTGGTCGATATGTAGCGTGTGCAACGGGGTATCTCCCTTGGCAATGCAGTGCAAGAGCCCTTCTTGCTTTCCCAGCTTCTTCCTGTAAATAATACATTTTATACAGTTGGCTACAAAATCTGTTACCTTTCGCTCTAGGTGAGGGATCCAAAACTGCTGTTTTATGGAATGAACAGTTTTTTGAACTGCAAAGTGACCGACATCGTGTGCCTCTCGTATGACATCTCTTTCCATCGACTTCGGCACAACTATTAGATCATTGCCTTCAACTGTCTGGTATAGGATATCGCCTTTCATCTTAAAGTTTTGGTATGGACGATCTTGGAGAATGACTTCAATTGCTTTTATATAGCCATCATTCTGCTGTGCGCTCTTGATGCGTGCAGCAACTTCTGATGTAACAATCCAAACCGACTCTGGATGGCGGCTCAAGTGATCTACGTGCTTCATTTTGTCTCCTGGCTTGTGGACAACCTCGCAGCTGAAATCCTGTAGATACATCACGTAGGCTCCAACTTCTCTCGGAATATCATCTTTCCTGGTCGTGCCTTTAAAAGCAGAGCAATCCGTGATAAGCTTGAAATGAATTCCCATAAGGTAATGACGAAACTTTCTGAGTGCCAAATAAATTGCCTTCGCCTCTAAGATGTAGCTGTGTCTTCCGGCCTCTGAGGATGACGTCTTCTTACTCCAGAAGTAGACCGGGTGCAGTTGACCATCAAATACCTGCAGTAAAACTGCCCCAAATCCATCCCTACACGCATCAGTGTGCAGCTCAGTGGATGCTGCTCTTGAATATATGTGTAGCACTGGCTCGCAGGTCAGAATCCTTTTAAGCTCCTGAAGGGATTTTAATTTTCCTATTTGAAATTCGACGTCCTTTCTGAGGAGATTGGTCGGGCAATATTTGCATAGCCTGGAATAAATTTTCTGAAGAAACCAGTTAAACCCAGAAACGACTGAACCGCTCGTATATTTTTTGGCGTTTTAAATTTGTTTACTGCTGATGTTTTTTCTTCGCCTGGCCATATCCTTCCATTTTCCACAGTATGTCCTAAAAAATGTATACGGGATTGCATAAAGCTAAATTTTTTCCATTTGATCTTCAGCCCGAACTGCATAGCTGTCTCTAGTACGCGCCTTGTCTTTTCCATGCATTTGTCAGCTGTAGACGCGTATACAATAATATCATCTATGTATAACTGCATAACATCGTCGTTGATCAGGTCTTGGAATATGTGGTTGACGAATCTGATAAATGCAGCCGGTGAGTTCTTAAAACCGAATGGAGCTCTGTTAAATTCAAACAGTCCTTCTTTTGTAACAAATGCAGTTAGCTGCTTGCTTGCCTCTTCCACAGATACATGGAAAAATCCATTTTCCAGATCTAGTGTTGAAAAAAATGCGGCCTCTTGTAGTTTTTCCAATACTTCTTCCATCAGAGGTACAGGAAATCGATCCGCCAAGACCATGCTATTCAGCTTTCTGTAGTCAATGCAAACGCGAAGAGTACCGTTTTTCTTCTTGACCACTACAACTCTGCTGGCTACGTTTGATGAGGACTTCCGAATAATCCCCTGCAACAACCATTCATCGGTTTGTTTTTTAACCGCTTCTGCTTCGTTTGCAGATAGACGAGACGGTGACTGGTGAAAAGGTTTTATTACGCCATCCGGGGTTATCTTCAGTTCAACTGGACACTGCTTTGAAGGTTTAGATGGCATCTGCAGGACATCTCCAACGAGTTTGGTCACTGCTTCTTCAAACTGGGGGGAAACAGTAAACAAATTAGATGCATCAACAATATTATATACATCGGATCCAAACCCATCTGCTTCTCTATATTCAGCTCTCAAACCAGTCAACTTAAATCCCTTATCGTCATAGAAAAACTTAAACTTTCCAGGCACAACCAGAAACTTTTGTTGTGTGAGTAACTCGTCAGCAACAACATTAGCAGTAAAAAATCCAATCGGCTTTGTTTTCTTCTGGCCCAGACCACTTAACAAAGATGCACTTTTATAAATTTCAACGTTCTCTATTTTTTCAGCAACATTCTTTGTGACAAGCGACACATCCGATCCTGTATCGATCAAGCAATTTATTTCCACGCCATTTACGAAGATCCGTTTGAAGCGACTTTGATCAACAACCTTGCGCACACTTGTCTCTACGATCGGGCAATTTCTGCCTATATGACCGTATTCATTGCATTTGAAGCATTTCGTAGGAGACAGGCAATCTTTGATTTTATGTTCTGTCGAACCACACTTGAAACAAAATTCCTTTCTTTTCTGATGTTCGTGTGGTGATGCACTCCTCTTGTTTAAAAAATTACGAGGCTTATCGTCCAGTTGTATTATAATTTCATATTGCTCTCTGAGAGATTTGTACGTCTTGCATGAATAGAGTATAGCCTTATACTCGTTTTTGACATCAGTTAATCCATTAACAATGTACTGCATCACCGCTGATTCCTCTACCTTTCCTGCCGCTGCAATCTGACGTAACTCTAAAATGTACTCGTGAAACTCGTGTTTCACGTGTACTCTTATTTTTCTTCCTGCTTTGCAATTGGCGGTGCACATCTGCGCTGTTGGTACTACTCGCAAACTCTTCAATCAGTACTCTTTTTAGTTCCTGATACTCGCTCACACATACAGACTGCAAAAACAATTTGGCCGCGCCTGTCATCTTGCCTCTGGCCTGCACATACATTTGTTTAAGTGTTAGATCGTATGCATCTGCATTTTTTTCGAACGTTTCGAACCACTGTTGCACCAACTTGCCGTCAAAATCATTCACCACCTTCTCAAAGTTATCAATTTGTATTTTTAATGACAGCAACTGTAAAATATTGTCGATTTTATTCTGCATGTCGGAAACATCCAATCCTTTCTTTTCTTCTATCTCTAGGACTTCTGTCTCGTCCTGATCATTCTCGATTTCCTCAAGGTCTTGTATTGTTTTTTTGTTTTTTGCCGGCGTTCGACGCGTCATTTTTACCAAATTTGTGTCTATATCCGAATCTTCCGATCCGATCTTGTCTCTTCACGAATCACTCTAATGCGCAGTTTCTTTTCTTAAACGAATTTCACAACTTCGGTAATTCAGCTCCGCGTTCTTGTTTGGTCTTGCCTTTTAAAAAATGAATTTCACAACTTCGGTAATTCAGCTCCGCGTTCTTGTTTGGTCTTGTCTTTTAAAAAATGAATTTCACAACTTCTGTAATTCAGCTCCGCGTTCTTGTTTGGTCTTGTCTTTTATTAAATGAATTACACAACTTCTGTAATTCAGCTTACAGCTTTTCAACTTATGTACATATGTAAGTAGGTTCTTTAACTCTGTTCATTCTACTTTTCGACACTTAATACCGATCTTAGACCCGGCACGAGCCCCCAAATGTAGAGTTTGTATTATATTGAATGGTTTATTTCGATAATTAATAATAATGATGAGGCTAAGATTGGCGTACAATGAGAGTGTGGGATCTTTAGCAACTTTAAACAACTTTAGCAACTTTAGACAACTGTAGCAACTTTAGACAACTTTAGCAACTTTAGACAACTTTATCAACTTTATGCGACGACTCCCGAAAAACACGACTGCTTCTGTTGACATCAGTCTGCGACTCGCCGCTCTTCTTGTACGGCCTCTCTGCAACTCTCCTGATCGGGGCATTGCCATTCGCAACGGGGCAAATGTGTACTCTCTTCCCGGCTGTACCTTGCCACCTTACATATATGTGGAATAAATAGCGGAAAACCGATGGTGAAGATAAACGATGGAAAAAAATAATAAGAAAAATAGTAATTTATAAGCGTACTGGAAAAGAATAATAAATTTAAATTATATTTATTATTTATTAATTATATTTTGTCGAAATCTATACTGTGAGAACTTTTTCAAGTAAATCTGAACATAACTTGGACGGGCCAGGCACAGCCGGCCGAAGCAAATTCGCTAATATTTCGTCTTTTCTCTCTCGGTCCTTCGGCCCCAAACATGCATGAACCCTAATTCGGTCCTTCCCTCTGCCACACCCTATCAGCATATTTTTTTAGTGTAACTCGGTGGCAGATAAACTCCAGCCCGCATTGTCCCAGATCTTTATAAATTTTCTGTAGAGAGACCCTGGCGAGACTGAGTCGCTATCCCAGCCCAGATAACTACCTCACAGATGGCGCCCGAACAGGGACATGGGGCTTACGAATTTTAGATGAGATTTATGGCCTAAAGACCCATTGAGTTACACTGAAAAAAAAAAATTTTTGTTTTTGTCTGTTGTGGGTACGACAGGGGGAAAGTTTGCGAGTGCACTTAGGAAGAGTACAAAATATAACTAAAATCTATATTTGGATGAAAAGATTCCCAAGAAAATCCCGAGAAAAATGAGATAATATTTTATATACATATATTTATATATTAAGGAAAATACCAGGAAATATATATATTATATTTTGTCGAAATCTATACTGTGAGAACTTTTTCAAGTAAATCTGAACATAACTTGGACGGGCCAGGCACAGCCGGCCGAAGCAAATTCGCTAATATTTCGTCTTTTCTCTCTCGGTCCTTCGGCCCCAAACATGCATGAACCCTAATTCGGTCCTTCCCTCTGCCACACCCTATCAGCATATTTTTTTAGTGTAACTCGGTGGCAGATAAACTCCAGCCCGCATTGTCCCAGATCTTTATAAATTTTCTGTAGAGAGACCCTGGCGAGACTGAGTCTCTATCCCAGCCCAGATAACTACCTCACAGATGGCGCCCGAACAGGGACATGGGGCTTACGAATTTTAGATGAGATTTATGGCCTAAAGACCCATTGAGTTACACTGAAAAAAAAATTTTTTGTTTTTTGTCTGTTGTGGGTACGACAGGGGGAAAGTTTGCGAGTGCACTTAGGAAGAGTACAAAATATAACTAAAATCTATATTTGGATGAAAAGATTCCCAAGAAAATCCCGAGAAAAATGAGATAATATTTTATATACATATATTTATATATTAAGGAAAATACCAGGAAATATATATATATATTTTTTTTTTTTTGATTGGACGTTGATGCACTACGATCAGTACATTCAAGTGGCCCATCTGACACCAAGCACGTGCCTGTTCGTGTTAGGTGTTAGTAGGCGCGACAAATGAAAGTATAGAACAGGAATACGAGGAAGTGACTACTGGCGTGCTGCCAGACTGTTTGCCTGCATGCGTACTAAGTGGGTTAATATTAAGGTTTTTAGTTGGGGAAGGCTATCTACGTTTGATGATATCATGTACAAATCATTATAATTTGCACATAAGACTCTAAAGGGTTCATGCAATTCAAAAGACGTTCTACATTGACTCAAAACTAAAGGAATATAGGATCTAGTATTTCTACTCGTTACGTGAAAGTTAAGCTGACCCAGCAAGTCAGCACTTTCCACGTCACCGTGGATAAGATTGAAAATGAACGTAATGCCAAGCATGGTTCTACGGTTAGCTAAAGAAGGTAAGTTAAGTAGAAGAAGTCTACTAGAGTACGAGGGTAACCTCTGGTTTGGATCCCAGTTCAAACCGCGTAAAGCGAAAAGCAGAAAGTTCTTCTGAACTGACTCAATGCGTGTACTGTGAACCCCATACTGAGGGCTCCAGACGCAAGCTCCATATTCTAAGATAGGACGAACTAACGAAATATATAAGGATTTTGTAACATAGGGGAATTGAATTCTTTCGACCACCGTTTAATGAAACCAAGCACACCTCTGGCTTTATTCACCATGCACGAAATATGATCGATAAAGTCAAGTTTAGGGTCCAGTCGGACACCCAAATCATCGACTATATTAATTCTTTCCAAAGAGCAGCAGTTAAGCGTGTAAGTCGCGAGCTTGGGAGTGACACGAGAGAAAATCATTAGCTTGCATTTAGAGCCGTTTAGGTTCAATAAGTTTATGCGGCACCATGTTTGGAAGTTATTGAGATCTGTTTGTAAATCAGACTGGCAGGAAGCATCCTTATATTGCACGCAAAGTTTGACGTCGTCCGCGTACATAAGTACTCTGGAGTTAGTCAGAACTTTCGGCAGGTCGTTGATAAATAATGTAAACGTCAATGTAACGCCAGAAGTAACCCTGAGAACATTAGATAAAGAATTTTTAAAGAGGACCTTTTGCGTTCTGCCATTCAGATAACTTGAGATCCAACTAAGAAGATCAACCGGAAATCCCATTAGATCGAGTTTCCGAACAAGAAGAGAATGGTTGACAGAATCAAATGCTTTACTGAAATCAGTATAGATTACGTCTGTCTGAAAGCCCTTATGGAAGCCCCTAACTAAGAAGGAAGTGAACTCTAAAAGATTGGTTGTCGTTGATCTACGCTTTAAAAAACCATGCTGACATGGAGAAATAATTGATCTACACAGGTGTTGCAAATGTGGAGTAATGATTTTCTCGAAAAGTTTTGGAATGGCCGACAACTTAGAGATTCCTCTATAGTTGCTGGCAACCGATTTGCTACCTTTTTTGTGGAGAGGAATAACAAATGATTCCTTCCAAATAAGGGGAAAGTGGGAGGTTTCTAGGGACAAGGTAAACAATTTTAGAAGGGGATTGCACAGGGCGTCGGCACAATACCTAAGCACACAGCCAGGTATACCGTCGGGACCTGGCGAATAAATGGGCTTAACGCGATGAAGATCAGAAAGAATAGTGCTTTCGTCTAAAGTAGGACTGAAAATAAGGTTCGATTTGGGCATGATGTAGGAATAAGTCTGATTACAGTCAGTTGAAGTTGAGTAAGTGGTTTGAAAAAACTGCGCAAACAGATCGGCAATAGCCCGATAATTTTTTACGGTTGTATTTTCAAACGAAAGCGAGGAAGGATGCGTAACTGGCTTACGTTTAGTGTTAACAAAATTATAAAACTGTTTTGGGTCCTGAGAGATCTGGACACTACAACGAGTCAAATAATTGTTGTAACACTGCGCGTTCAACACGTTAAATCTTGACCGAGCAGATAAATAAAGAGATAGGGCAGAGTTAGAACCGGTACATTTATATTTAGTATACAGCCTAGATTTTTTGTTTTTAAGATGACTCAACTCTTTAGTAAACCAAGGAGGCTTATTCGATGTTGATGGATAGTATAACGGAACACATTCAGTAAAAAAGGAATTTATGGCACTGTAAAAAATATCCACGGCTGCTGACATGTCAGTGCACATGTATAAATCGGACCAATTAAAATTCAGCCGTTCGAAGTCCGTTTTGCGAAAACAAAGGACTTTCCTGGCTGGACAGTCAGATATATTCTGTAAGTCCGTCCCAATGTCGAGAGTCACGTCGAAAGTCGGATGATAGGGATCTTCGGGAAGCGTCAACGGCGCCACCCTGGCTAAACTGACTCTTGCCGGGTCTGAGACAAAACAGAGATCAAGCAAGCGCTCTAGGGAATTTCGTACATGGTTGACTTGAGACAGCGAAATGTCGAGCAAGCCAGCAATAAAATCATGCTGTGTGGAGGTGAAAAGTACGTTAGAGGAAGTATTTGAGGACCAAATAGCCCCTGGGATATTAAAATCACCAAGAACTATTAAATGATCCTTATTAGAAAGTCGGTTGAAAACCGTTTGGATAGCGGAAAGGTGGTTCCAATAAATAGGAAGTTCGGACAAAGGAGGAATGTAAGAACAGGTAATGAAAATAGAGCTACCATTGATGGTTAGATTCACACAGAGGAATTCAACATCAAACTCCTCGAAAGTTATTAATTCCGACGCGAGAGTGGAGTCAACCGCTATGAGGACACCACCCCCACGTCTGATAGGCCGATCCAGCCGATATATTGTGAACACAGCTGGGAAAACTTCGGAGCTCAGAATCTCCGGCTTTAACCAGGTTTCTGTGAACACAATAACCTGGGATGCAAACGAGAGACTATCAGAATACAATTTGGGAAGCTTACTACGTAGGCCTCTTGCATTCTGATAGGAGATAGAGAGGGAATTGATTAGTTTTTTGGAGCGGATGTCGTAGAGGGCGCAGTGGTCTGGTCGGGCCTGGGAAGACTTATTCCTACAGGCCGCCATTTCTTTTTCTTAGCTTCAAACTCTTTGACGACAATATACTCCGGCCAGAAGTTGGTAGCGCATATTGTTTCAAAGAGTTCATTCGGGACATTTATTTTGAAAGATGAAATATTCCTAGCATAAGAAAATTTAAATTTTTCCACCTTGATTTGTATTTTTTCGGCTCTAGTTTTGCCTTGGATAAAGGCGATGACATCTTCCGATGTCTGACCAGGGAGAGCCGCGAAACAAATATCTGTTTCGTAGGTGGTACTACTACAAGGGCTTTCGGCGCTGCAGACTGATTGTCTGCATTGCCGATATCGGCCGGTAGTCCGGGCCTGATACCCTGAGCAGGTAAATTTACGGGGCTTTGAGGGGTCAGTATTTGAGACCCCCCAGGGGACACAACGGAAATTATCGGGGGTGCGGTCCCTCCCGCAACACATTCGGATGCCGAATCTTTTTTGCCACTCGACCTCAGAACTCTTTGACTGAATTCAGAGGTGGAGGGCTGTGTTGAGAGAGGCCGCTGTTGGGAGTCCGCCGCTGGTTGTTGAGATCCGCCTATATGCTGCAGACCAGTTGCGGTTCTTTTGCGCCTAGGAGACTCATTTAATAGTTTAAGGCTATTAAATTGAGTGTCCAGCGCCAAGAGCATATCATGAGTTTTACGAAAACTCGATAATATGTCTTTAAAACCGCCCTTGGTCTGCCGCATAAAAGACATCATTTCTCTTTCAACCTCGCGACAGGCCTCACAACAGTAACGCAGACCGATGTTTCTTCTTACATCGTCCACCGTCCGAGCAACAACACCAATGCACTTGGCATGCACAATGTTGTCACACAGCCAGCAGCCGACTGTAAGATCATTAGTAGTAATTGCCTTTTTACAGGTCTTGGCGAAGCAGACAATTGCGGACATTATAAAGACATACCACTGTACCTTTACGTAGAAGAGATAAGAGTGCAGCTGCACCAGAGAGAGTGGGAGAACGAAAGAGCGGGTAAACGGGTGAGCGTGGGAGCGAGCTTAACGTTTAGCTGTCGCGACGGCGCAAACTAAACGGAGAAGGCACAAAGAGGAATGCAAAAATGCAAAGCAAACACCGACAGCACAAACTAAATTGTGAAAATAATAACAATTAAATACACAAAACAGAATAGCTGCATGCACACGAAGTGAACGGGAACTTTATTAATCACAAGGTAGAAGATTTAAATAAAACCCCGGTTGTTTTAATGCAAAAATTAACACAAAACGAGAGCGCAAGAAAAAAACACGACCGTTCACTTGGAAGAGAGACCGAATTTTGCGCAAGGTACGAAACATAACCTGGAACGAGAGGTTATGGAGGCACGTGGACAGCAGAACACGTGAGCCCCAGAAAAATAAGAATAGTTCAAAAGAGAAACGAAAGAGCGGGCCCTCTCTCGGTCAGCCCATCAGGTCGCAAGATTTTTTCTAGAACACGAGGTAGGGAGAAGCTAACATATTCCCCACAGCACGGCCATCTTGTTTCACTCTCATCGTCGACTCTCTCACACCCGCAGTGGAGTCAATCTACTTCCACGATAGTCAACGGAAACTTTGGAGAGTTCGCATACAAACGTCGCCAAGTACAGTCGCTAATAAGCTGAGTTTAGAAAATCGTCGTCGCAGAATTTCACAATTGTTGTGCCTCATCGTTGCTACCTTCGGTCCGCCTGAGCATTTATACGCCGTTTTTATAAATAAATTCGTGAATTCTGTGAGCTTCGCTTGACCCCACAAGAAATTTTCGCTGTGTAGGAAAATATTTCTTTCGTGTCTGGAATTAGCTTCAAGGAAGTTTGTTTTAAAATTTTTGCAAACATGGGTGCACGTTGGATTTCGTATCTCCGCAAGCGAGAATTGGAAGCGATTTTAAAGGAGTTCGAGTTAGACGCAACGGGGAGCGTGGATGAAATGAGGAGCCGGTTGGCCGCATTTCATAATAAGGAGGACAACGTCTTGGAAGTCGTTGAGCGGCTCCAGGAATGCGAGGCCGAGATTTTAGCCGCGATCAACGAACGGAAACAGCGATCTCCGAGTCCCCACATCCTGGGCCATAATCAGCTGCAGCTTCCAGTTCCTGGAATCACCGTGGACGTTGCCGGAGGCACAGAGTCCAGGCGGGACGTTTCACCTAGGAAACCCGAGATGACAGCGGCCACCCTAGCGGAGAAACTTCGTAATTGGGGGATAACGTTCGACGGGAACTCGGATCCGATCGCGTTCATCCAACATCTCGAGAAGCGAGCCACCGCATACGAGGTCAACGTAGAGAAGATGCCGCAAGCCATCCCCGGACTGCTGACGGATACGGCGGGAAACGGTTTTAGGACCAGCCAACTGCTAGGAGAATCGTGGGCTAATTTCAAGAAGGCTTTTCTTGATTTTTTTTTGCCGCCGAGGTATTTTCAGCGACTTGAAGACGACATTCGCAACAGGTATCAGCGACAGGGGGAAACATTTAAGCAATATTTCGTAAATATCCGACTGCTGATGCACAGAGCGGGATACAGCCCGGAGCAGGAGTTGGACAGGATTTATGAGAATCTTCGGCAAGATTACCATCTTTTCACTAGGCGACACGAGTTCACGACGGTGGAGCAGTTGACTGTCTTAGCGGTCAACTATGAGGTCTTTCGGGATCGGGATACAGGAAACCATGCCAGGAGGCTGGCCGAGCTGCAGTCACCTAGGAGAACTGACCACGGAGCGTATCCTGGAATGCCACCAAGGAACCGCCCAAATGTCGCGCCACCACCTGCACGAGGACATATACCCGCTACTGGTGTTTCAGGACAAGTTCCCCGGATTGGAAACTTGTCAGTGGTGACGAATTTCAGGGAAGCTTGCAGGAACTGTGCAGAACTAGGACACTATGCGAGCGGATGCAGTAGTCGTCGGGTTGTTTTCTGCTGGGAGTGTGGTCGAAGAGGAGTCTGGACCCGAGAATGCTGCCAACGAAATAATCCGGGAAACGAGAGGAGTCTTCGCCAACACGGGGAACGACCGGAGACTGCCAGGAGGAACCCCCGGAATTAGAAGGAAGATTACAAGTTCAAGATAGCCGGATCATCGCGCGCGTGCGGATTGAGGGGCAACTACTCAATGCAACGTTAGATACAGGACCTAGTAGGAGTTTTGTGAGCGAGAGAGTCGTTCAACGAGTAAGAACACCTGATAACGTACGGACGGTACGCACCCAAGTTAGCCTGGCCGAGGGCTCACGAAAGGCAGTCACCAAGTCGCTGATAGCGAAAGTTCAGCTGGACGAACGTTGGGTCCAACTTCCACTATTAGTTTTGCCTTCGATTATGGAAGACGTGCTGTTAGGCATGGACTTTCTCTGCGGCATATCCGCCACCCTGCAATGTGGTCGCACTTCTATTCAACTCAGTCCCCCTCTCCTAGCCAGTACTAGGAATAACACAGTCCTTTCTCCGCTTTCTGTAAATGAGTCCCCTCCGAAACCGATTTCTAGCATCGAACCCGCAGCACCAGAACTCTCAGTCATCGAAGCAGAGCAGAATAGAGAAGCAGCCTTGGCCGACAGATCACTAGGACCCTGAGATGAGGTAGCCGTCCGGAACAACCCGTTTCGACGAACTCAGGAAACGAGGAAAGAACCAGCTCGAGAGACACCACCGTCCAACAACGCGAGTCGAGGTGACTCGCATGCAACCCGCTCTCCAGCCAGACCGGAGAACTTACCCGACGCTGGAGGAGCCATAGCAGTTATCAAGGAGACGGAAGAACCGGAAGACTTAGGGCCGTGGGTGCGGGAGTTTCTAGAGGAGGAGCTAGCATTGTTTGAGGGTTTGACAGGAGTGTCCCATATCGCCGAACATACGATTACAATGCGGGATGACAAGCCAATTAAGCAGATCGACGAGCTGATACGCAACGACTGCATAGAGGCGTCGTACAGTCCCCACAGTGCCCCGATTGTACTTGTTGGCAAGAAATCAGGGGAAATGAGACTATGCGTGGATTTTCGGCAATTGAACGCCGCCTCCATTCCAGATGCCTACCCCCTGCCGAGGATCACCCACATTTTGGAACGTCTTCGCAATGCCAAGTATATCTCCACCCTAGATTTGAAGAGCGGATATTGGCAGATCCCCATGGCCAAAAACAGTCGCGAGTGCACTGCGTTTACAGTGCCGGGGAGAGGACTGTACCATTGGAAGGTCATGCCGTTTGGCCTTCACTCCGCCCCAGCCACATTCCAGCGAGCGCTGGATAGTGTTATCGGTCCGGACATGGAGCCCAACGCCTTTGCATACTTGGATGATATTATTATCACCGGACGCACTTTGGAGGAGCACATGGAGAACTTGAAG
The DNA here is from genome assembly GCA_018151655.1 of Drosophila bocqueti. NCBI lineage: Eukaryota > Metazoa > Arthropoda > Insecta > Diptera > Drosophilidae > Drosophila > Drosophila bocqueti. The sequence goes on from JAECXF010000043.1 coordinate 86,153, forward strand.
AAAGTATTCCGACGGCTACGAAAGGCGAACCTTCGCCTTAATGCAAAGAAATGCAGTTTATTTAAGCGCAGCCTGGTATACTTGGGACATGTTATCAGCGATTAAGGAATTCACACAGACCCCGAAAAGATTTCGGCAGTGCGGCAACTGAGTCCGCCCACCACATGCAAAGAGCTGAGGAGATGCCTGGGTATCGCTTCGTGGTACCGGAAATTTGTGCCAAACTTTGCCAGCGTGGTCCAACCGATGTCTCTTTTGCTCAAGAAAGGGAAGAAATGGCAATGGCAGCAGGAGCAGCAGGATGCATTCGAGGAACTGAAGAGGAAGCTCATGGAGGCACCCGTGCTCGCGTGCCCAGACTTTAATGAGAAGTTGTGACGTTCAGTCTAGCCGCGGGTAGTCAGGGCTGGCCAGGATCATCCAGGACATTTATTTGTTTAGGAAAGTGGTGCTAGAAAAGGAATCCCCGACCCGAGTCCCAGTGATAACGCGTAAGGTTAACCTGACTAGGCTTATATAGAAAGATTCGAAGTTTATTGGTTTTCTCAGATTAATTACAATGTTACAAATTATTATTTGTGGCCAGTAGAGTCCCCGGTCCGGGTCACGCTCCTCCTGTCTAGGGTCCGTCGAGGGGGGTCCGTGCTCCTGTCTGGGAGAGATGCTGATATCGTAGGACGAAGCCGTCACCAGGATACGTAGTATGAATACGAGGACGAAGCCGTCTCAAGGATACGTAGTTGGATACGTGGACGAAGCCGTCTCAAGGATACGTAGTTGGATACGAGGACGAAGCCGTCTCAAGGATACGTAGTTTGGTAAATACGAGGACGAAGCCGTCTCAAGGATACGTAGTTTGGTAAATACGAGGACGAAGCCGTCTCAAGGATACGTAGTTTGGTAAATACGAGGACGAAGCCGTCTCAAGGATACGTAGTTTGGTGAATACGAGGACGAAGCCGTCTCAAGGATACGTAGTTTGGTAAATACGAGGACGAAGCCGTCTCAAGGATACGTAGTTTGGTCAATACGAGGACGAAGCCGTCTCAAGGATACGTAGTTTGGTGAATACGAGGACGAAGCCGTCTCAAGGATACGTAGTTTGGTAAATACGAGGACGAAGCCGTCTCAAGGATACGTAGTTTGGTAAATACGAGGACGAAGCCGTCTCAAGGATACGTAGTTTGGTGAATACGAGGACGAAGCCGTCTCAAGGATACGTAGTTTGGTAAATACGAGGACGAAGCCGTCTCAAGGATACGTAGTTTGGTGAATACGAGGACGAAGCCGTCTCAAGGATACGTAGTTTGGTCAATACGAGGACGAAGCCGTCTCAAGGATACGTAGTTTGGTGAATACGAGGACGAAGCCGTCTCAAGGATACGTAGTTTGGTAAATACGAGGACGAAGCCGTCTCAAAGATACGTAGTTTGGTGAATACGCGGACGAAGCCGTCTCAAGGATACGTAGTTTGTTGAATACGAGGACGGAGCCGTCTCAAGGATACGTAGTTTGGTGAATACGAGGACGAAGCCGTCTCAAGGATACGTAGTAGGTTAGATCTTACTCCTTGTTACTGTTGACTCCTGGTCCTGGTGTGCTGCTCGGTTGCTGCTCGCTGGTGACTTCCACCTTGGTCGACTCCGACCGCTGAATGATTGCTCTGAGGCCAGTGGCCCGCTTTATATAGCGCTTGGCTGGCTTTAGTGTGCCTGCACGGGCCGTGGATTTGCCCGAATTAGTGTGGCAGATGTTCGGGATTTGCCCGATTTAGTGTGGCCAGTGCCCTCGTTGTTTAAGCGGGCGCGCGCACCTTGTTTGAATTTGAATTTCTTTATCGTTGGGTGGTTGTTTATGGGTCGGGGTGCTTATTATTTATTTACAAGGTTTATATTATGTGGGTTATTAAAGTTTATTATTTATGTACAGTTTCTTAGTATTATTACTTATTTAGTTGCGTTATTATTTATTTACAGCTTCTTATTATTATTTATGATTTAGTTGCGTTATTATTTATTTACAGTTTCTTATTATTATTTATGATTTAGTTTAGTGATTAATTAGTTATAGTTTGATATTATTTATTATTAATTTAGTTTATTATTATTATTTGTGCGCTCCGCGTCACACTCCCCCCTCCTTTGGGAAGTGGCGCTTTAGCGTTACGTAATTACTTCGGTTTGAGGTAACTCGCCACCAGTTATTCCCGTCTTTTTCGAGCCAGCGTAGTTGTGTCTTTGTCTTTTTCCGTGCCAGGTTCGCCCTTATTTTTGCTGTCATCTCTTCTGAGATCCGGGCTCCTGCTGGCATTGACCATCCTACCTCGTTCACCATGTCCGTATGAAGCTCTAGTACGTCTTTATCTGGTGAAGTATCTTGCGTCAAATCCATTATTGCGGCTGTCCGGAAATTTATCGGTGTTGCTTGTATTTCCGCCGCTCGTCGTTCATAGCCTTGTCCTGTGGTCGTTCCTTCGGTCGTCATCGGGTGTCGGGTTGCTCTGGGTCCTCGGCTGCTTTCTCGGTGTCCCCCGCCGCTCCTTGGGATATGGGCAATTCTGGTTCGGCCCCTCTGGACGAGCTCCGTCTTCTGCTGGGCTGTTCCATCCTTGTTCCGATCCCCTTGGTTTGCTTCGCCAGTGTTTCGCAGTGTGGGTCTGACCTCCTCGCTCCGGACCTGTTGGACGAGCTCCGTCCGCGTCGGTACCTTTGCGGGGCTGCCTGTTCCCCTCTGGCTTCGCTGGTGGGTTGCTCCGGCTTGGGTCCTTCGGACGAGCGCCGTCTGCTGAACCCCTCCGTCGCTGGAGTTCTCCCTCGCCGCCGTCGGTCTCACGGTCTTCGGATGGCCGGTCGTATTGCGTTGGCCCCCCTGGACGAAATCCGTCATCTGTGAGGCCGCTGCGCTACTTCCTCCTCCTTGACCTCCCGGTTGTCGTGGTGGTGCCATTTTTGCTGGCGCCGTCCTTTTCCGGGTCGTGCCTTGCACCGGTGGCTCGATCAGCCGTGACCGGGCTAACACCTCCTTCGCCCTGATGTGGTTCTTCCTGAACCTCTCTACGCTCAGCTTGAACTTATTCATGTTCGTGCCGCTCGCCTTCTGTGCTTCGGACTGCTTTGTGTTCCACCTATATAGGCCTCGTCCGCCTTTTAGTGTGCTTGTCTTTGCCTTGGTTTTCCCTCCTTAGTGTGCCCGTTGGCGTTGGTGGTTCTAATCCGTCATTTTTCCCATATGTTGGTTCTGGTTCCGATATATCGATATTCCTAGTTCCGATATTCGATTGATCGTGTTCGTTCTGGTTTGTGTCCTTGCTTATGTGTGGTTTTGTGTCCCCGATATATATTCGTTTTGTTTTTTGTGTTGTTTGATTCCGAACTGTCAAGATCACCGGAGACACAAACCCTGTCACTTTCCATGGGCCGTCGTACTTCGGGGCAAGTTTTGCGTTAAATTTCTCCGCTGCGTTGGACAAATGGTGTGTTTTGCACCACACGAGTTCCCCTCTTGCGGGCTTCCACTCCCTCTTTCGTAGATCGTATTGGCGTTTCTGTTGTTCCGCTGCTTTCCCCATGTGTCCCGCAGCCTCCTTCCGTAGGTCTTCTATCCGTATCCATCGTTCCTCGATGCTTTCTTCTTTCATCCCTGATCCTTCCGTTTTCCTATCGAATATCATGTTCGGTATTCGTAGCTCTTTTCCTAGCACTATCTGTGCTGCGCTATATTTAGCGGACTCCGACGTGCTGCTATTAAAAGCCAGCATTAATTCTGGGAGTTTATCATCCCAGTTTGTCTGGTCCTCGCCTGTTATTTGGGCGATCATTGTTTTCACTGTCCTATTGGTCCTCTCTGTAGGGTTTTCCTGCGGGGTGTATGGCGCCGTAAATTGCTGTCGAATTCCCCATCTTTCCATTGCGTGCTTCGTCTTGCGCCCGGAGAATTGTACTCCATTGTCCGATATTAGGACTTTCGGCGCTCCGAATCTGGTTATTATTCTTTCCCGAAACACCCGCAGAAATGAGTCTGCTGTCGCTTGTCTGATCGCCCACTATGACCAATAGTGCCGTGTTTCCATGCTTTGACCGTGGCAATGGTCCTACGAAGTCAACGCACACGGTTTCCCAAGGGGCTTCCGCTACCTTGGTCAGCATTTTCCCTGCTGATTTTTGCTGCGCCACTTTGTATTGCTGGCAGCTCTCACAGCTTCGTACGAAGTTCCGTACGTCTTTAGTTAATCGTGGGCAGAAGTACTTCATTCTTATTCTTCTTGCCGTCTTGAACATTCCCATGTGTCCTGTTTCTGCCTGGCAGTGATTTTCCGTTAGAATCTGCTGTACTTCGCCTTCTGGCACGCACAGTTTCCATGGGTGCTGATCTCTTCTGTCCTGGCTTAGCTTGTAAAGACGTTTTCCTTCTATCTGGAACTCTGTATTTTGTGGGTCTTCCTGTAGTTCCTTGAGTTTTCGGTCTATCCAGCCTCCGGTGTCTCTGATCGCTTTCAGTTCCACTGGTGGGGCTCTTGACAGCGTGTCCGCCACCACATTCAGTTTTCCTTTACGATACTGCACCTCAAATTGGTATGGCTGTAGTCCTAATGCCCATCGTGCTATTCTACCTGCCGGGCTCTTGATTGAATTCAGCCATTTAAGCGCCATATGGTCTGTCACCACTATGAATTGGTATCCTTCCAGGTACATCTTAAACTTCCCGATGCCCCAATGGATTGCTAGACATTCCTTTTCCGTCTTAGTTTTGTAGTTTTGTTCCGCCTTACTTAGCTTCCGGCTGGCAAACGATATGACGTGTTCCCCGTTCTCAGTTTCTTGGGTAAGTACGGCTCCGATGCCTACGTCACTGGCGTCCGTTTGTAACTTGAATTGTTTGGTGAAGTCCGGGCATACCAGTATTGGCGCTTTTGTGAGGCTTTCCTTCAGGCTGTCGAAGGATTCCTGGTGACGGTCGTTCCACTCGAACTTTTTCCCCTTCCGGATTAACTCCTGTAGTGCTCCTGCTTGTTCGGTAAACTGTGGTATGAACCTCCTGTACCATGAGGCCATCCCTAGAAAGCTGAGGTGCACCTCTTTAGTGGTTTTCGGGGCTGGTAAGTCCTTGATCGCTGCCACCTTTTCGGGATCCGTTCGGATGCCCTGGTCGCTTACTACGTGTCCCAGGTATTTTAACTCCTTTTGGAAAAATTTGCATTTGTCCGGGTTTATCCGTAGGTTTGCCTGCTGCAATCTCTTGAATACCTCCTTCAATTTTTCCAGGTGTTCTTCTTTGGTTCGTCCTATCACGATTATGTCGTCTAGGTACGCGAAGGCAAATGGCTCCATTTCTGGTCCAATGACGTTATCCAGTGCTCTTTGGAACGTTGCCGGTGCTGTGGTCAGCCCGAACGGCATTACCGTCCATTGGAAAAGTCCCCGTCCTGGTACCGTAAACGCCGTGTATTGTCTGCTTCTCTCCTCCACTGGAATCTGCCAATAGCCTGATTTTAAGTCGATGGTGCTTATAAATTTGGCTTCTCGTAGTTGATCCAGGATGAAGTTCATACGTGGTACCGGGTACGCATCCTTTTTCTGTCCTGTCGTTCAGCAATCTGTAGTCGATGCACATCCTCCATTCGTTATTCTTTTTCCGTACTAGTACTACAGGCGCGCTGTATGGGCTTCGCGATCGTTCTATCAGGCCCAGGCTTAACAACTCATCTACTTGTTCGTTGATTATTGCCTGCTGTTTTGGGTTTCGCGGATAGTACCTTTGTTTGATGGGTTTGTCGTCCTTGAGGTATATTCTGTGTACTGCTGCGTTGCTGACTCCTTCCATGTTCTCGAATATCCGCTTATTTTCTTCCAAGAATGCATTGATCTTCTCTTCGGACAGATCCGTTGGCGACGTTGGCTCTCTCGTGTCTCGTTCCTCCCTTCTCCCTTCGTTTCCTGCTCCCCGGATTTTTAGCTCCAATCCGCCGCATCTGAGCACGCTCTCTGCTCCTGCCAGGAAGTCCATCCCTAAGAGGATTCCTCCTTCTACGTTCGGTAGGATCATGAATGTTATTTCAAATCTCCGTCCTTCGAACTCTACGGTTGTCTTGAATCCTCCCATCGCCTTCTGTCGAGATCCGTCCGCTAGTGATATCTCCGCATGCATCCTGTTCCACCTTCCTTCCTCTCTCAGATCTTGGAACATGTTTCTGCTTATCGCGCTTCTTGTCGCTCCGGTGTCTATTATGCCTTTGGCACTCCTACACCCTACTCCAAATTGTGCTACTATTTGGTAGCCGTCGCACCTCATATCACACGCTGCTGGACCTATTCTTCGTGCCTGAGCTGCCAGCTCTACTCGCCCAGGCCTCCGGCGTTTCCCGACCTGGCCCGGCAACATTTTGTTGTTCTGATTCCGTTCCTTCCGCATACCCAGCAGAACAGTCTTGGTGGGTTGCGCATGTGCGTGCCGCATGACCGGTTCCGCCGCATCTCATGCATATTTCTTGCCTCGCCAATTGTGGTACTGTTTGCCTGGTTTGGGCTTCCATCTGCTCGATCTCCTCTACCTCTTCGGCGAGTTTGAGGAATTCCGTCAGTGTTGTGAATCCGGTTCTCCTTGCGTACAGTTTCAGCTTGCTCCTGCAGTTCTTGTATACCCAGTCTAGCTTTTCTGTTTCCGACAGTTTTGTGAACCTCATCAGTTTCCTTAGGTTCATCGCGTATTCCCTTACTGGTTCGTTCTCTTTCTGTCTTAACTGCGCTATTTGGGTTTCCAGCTGCTCTCCGTACCGAGGCGGTAAGAAGTACTCCAGCAATTCCGTTCGTACTTGCGCCCATGAGGTGATCTTTGTCGGTGTCGTGTTCCACCAGTCTATTGCGATTCCTTCCAATATGAATGGCATTGTTTGGACTAACTGATCTAGATGGAGTCCATATCCTGTTGCCCATTGCTCCATTTTTTCCAGGAATTCTAGTGGGTTGGACGTTCCTTGGTATCTGATGTCCCAATTCCGTACTCTGTCAATTATCCCTGTCTCCTTCTTTCCTTCCATCTTCGGTTCTATTTCGTTGTCCATCCTTGTTTTTACTTCCGTTACTATGATTTCCGGTGTTCTAGTGGGGCTTTTCTCTCTCTTGTATTTTTCTGCCAGCAGTGTCAGCTTCTTCCTTACTGTTTCTGCGTGGTCCGTCCTTTTCGAGAAAGCGGCCAATGTTTTCCGTAAATCCTCGTTCTTTCCTGATGAATCCAAACCGAATTCACTTGCGTATTCTAACAGTTCGGGTTTTGTTGCCATATTTACCCAACTGGACATCACTTTCTCGGCGTCGGTTTCCTCTAAACACTTAAACCTGTTCGGGCGCCACCTGTGACGTTCAGTCTAGCCGCGGGTAGTCAGGGCTGGCCAGGATCATCCAGGACATTTATTTGTTTAGGAAAGTGGTGCTAGAAAAGGAATCCCCGACCCGAGTCCCAGTGATAACGCGTAAGGTTAACCTGACTAGGCTTATATAGAAAGATTCGAAGTTTATTGGTTTTCTCAGATTAATTACAATGTTACAAATTATTATTTGTGGCCAGTAGAGTCCCCGGTCCGGGTCACGCTCCTCCTGTCTAGGGTCCGTCGAGGGGGGTCCCGTGCTCCTGTCTGGGAGAGATGCTGATATCGTAGGACGAAGCCGTCTCAAGGATACGTAGTGGGATACGAGGACGAAGCCGTCTCAAGGATACGTAGTTGGATACGAGGACGAAGCCGTCTCAAGGATACGTAGTTGGATACGAGGACGAAGCCGTCTCAAGGATACGTAGTTTGGTAGATACGAGGACGAAGCCGTCTCAAGGATACGTAGTTTGGTAAATACGAGGACGAAGCCGTCTCAAGGATACGTAGTAGGTTAGATCTTACTCCTTGTTACTGTTGACTCCTGGTCCTGGTGTGCTGCTCGGTTGCTGCTCGCTGGTGACTTCCACCTTGGTCGACTCCGACCGCTGAATGATTGCTCTGAGGCCAGTGGCCCGCTTTATATAGCGCTTGGCTGGTTTTAGTGTGCCTGCACGGGCCGTGGATTTGCCCGAATTAGTGTGGCAGATGTTCGGGATTTGCCCGATTTAGTGTGGCCAGTGCCCTCGTTGTTTAGGCGGGCGCGCGCACCTTGTTTGAATTTGAATTTCTTTATCGTTGGGTGGTTGTTTATGGGTCGGGGTGCTTATTATTTATTTACAAGGTTTATATTATGTGGGTTATTAAAGTTTATTATTTATGTACAGTTTCTTAGTATTATTTCTTATTTAGTTGTGTTATTATTTATTTACAGCTTCTTATTATTATTTATGATTTAGTTGCGTTATTATTTATTTACAGCTTCTTATTATTATTTATAATTTAGTTAGTTATTAATTAGTTATAGTTTGTTATTATTTATTATTAATTTAGTTTATTATTATTATTTGTGCGCTCCGCGTCACAAAGTTTGTCCTCCAGATAGATGCTAGCGACATAGGACTAGGAGTCAGTGGGGGCCACTTGCTGGTCGGTGCGCCTTCTCTAACGTCCCCACTCCCCTGATGGGGAAACCCCGTGCTCCCAGGACCCACGAAACAATACCCCAACTAACAACTAACGACTAATTCAAAAGTTGCTAGGTTGCTCTTTCTAAGACTGAAAGACTTATAAATATTGTTTTCTCTTTCCACAGGAACGGTACGAGCGGAGGCGCGAAAAGTTCACTGGGGCCCGACCACGCGCTGGGAGGAGGCGATTGCCACTCCGGACGAGGCCACTACGACAACCGCCAGCGAGGATCTGCCCCGGCGACTGCGGCCATGGACGAACAGTCCCCTCTAGCCCTCGCAGGAAGGCTACAACCGTGGCCAACGGAAGAGGGACACGATCGTTTGGGTGAACGCCCTCCACTACATCGAGGAGTTCGACCCACTCCTACATCAGACGCTGACCGTTGGGCCAACGCCAACCGAACCGGCTACGAGCCCCCATCGCTCGTTCAGCCTGCCCAGGGCGACCACCACGGACACGGAGGAGCCTCGCAGCCCGTCCGGACTGCGCGAAGTAATGGTGCCACCCGTGCCGAACCGGCAGAAGGAGGGGGAGTGGATGCCGCGTCCCACCCCTCGACAGGAGCAGCCGCGGGTCTACAACCCACTCCGCCCAGAGGAGACCATGGTGCCTCGCTGCCCCGCTTGGACGGCGATCGACAAGTGGCACATGAACCCCCGGCGCTGGCAACCCTCTAAGGCATTCGATTCGGCCGACGAGATCACTCGGGACGAGGTGTGCGGCCTCGACAGGATCGACCCGGAGAACGGATTCGGCGTGCGCGTGGAGGAGTCGGAGCCGGAGAAGTCGGAACAGGAGAAGCCGGAGCCGGAGAGCCACCGCCGGCAGAGCGGCAGCAGCGCTGCCAACGAAGAGGGCGGCCAGGAGAGTGGTCACGGCCTAGACGAGCCGGTGAACGGGACCCCGAGCACCGAGCCGGAGGATCGGATGGTCCCGTTCCCGAGCCATTGGGTCCTGACCACGGGAGGCGATCGACTGCCTCACTCCCTGGTCAAACAGGCGCTGGAAGAAGAACGCCAGAATCTGTGCCAGCTGCGAAAATTCCTTTTTCATGCGATGGGTGCGCAGTACCGCATCCACGTCAGCCGCACCAACAAGATCATCGTTTCTCTTCGCCCCCCGAAGAACGAGGGGAATGTGAGGAGCCGTTTGGCCCTCCCAAATTAATTATATAAAATAAACGATACCTAAATAATAATAATCTAAATACTATCATAAATAAGTAATAATATATAATCAATGCCTAAATAATAAAATAACTAAATATGTCGGAGAGAATTCCGGGGAAGAACCCTTTTCTGTTTTGGGTGCAAGACAAAGCAGCAGAGATTGCTGCAGTTGTTAGAAAGTATTTCGGTTTTGGGTGCAAGGCAGCTATATCGCCATATTGGAGCACGACCCGATGATGAAGACTCGGTGCCATGGAAACTGTGCGTGGCCAAGGAACACCGCCAGCGAGTGCTGTCGGAATGCCACGACCAGCCCACGGCAGGACATCTCGGAATCAGGAAGACTACCACCCGGATCGCCCAGAGGTATTACTGGCCGGGACTCTTCCGTGATGTAGCCAGGTATGTACGCAAGTGTGACACTTGCCAACGGTTTAAGGTCAGTCAGAGTAAAACAGCGGCCAAAATGTGTACCAGGCAAATCAGTGAACCTTTCGACACTGTCTGGGCAGATTTCAGCGGACCACTTCCGCGTTCCAAGAGCGGAAACAGTATGCTTCTTGTATTTTTTGACGCTTTCTCTAAATGGGTTGAGTTGGTCCCCTTAAGAAAAGCTACCTCAGCACATCTTGAAAAGTCCTTTAGGGAAAGGATTCTGAACCATTTCGGGATCCCACGCAGGTTCGTTTGTGATAACGGAACTCAATTCACTAGTCGTTCTTTTAAAGCTTTCTGTAAACAAGCGGGAATGGAGATCCAGTATACGGCACCCTATACACCGCAGCAGAACCCGACCGAGAGGGCCAATCGCACCATAAAGACTATGGTCGCCCAGTACATCGAGGATAAGCAGACGACTTGGGACGAATTGTTACCGGGGCTGAACTTGGCGATAAACATCAGCGTTTCGGGTTCGACCGGATTTAGTCCGGCGTACATCATTCAAGGCAGAGAGCCACGGCTCCCAGGGGCCTTGTATGCCGAAGTTACTCCGGGACCAAGCGAAGTTCCCCGAGCACCCGTCGCGAGAGCGGAAATGCTTCGCGACGTGTTCAAGATCGTCCAGGAACACCCAGCGAGCTTCACCGGAACAGCGGAAGCACTACGATCTTCGAAGACGAGCGTGGAAGGCACGGTTAGGATCTTTAGTATTCGTCAAGCAGCACTACTTATACAAAGCGGCGGATAATTTTGCGGCAAAGCTGGCCCCTAAATATGAAGGGCCATACAAGGTCATCAAGTTTCTGGCACCCACAATCGTGCGCCTGCAGCACACCCAGAGTAAACAGCGCAGAACGGCATCATTAGGAGACTTAAAAGAGACAGTCAACGATCTGAACCGGCGAAGCCGGAGAACGAGGAGGAAGTTAGCGACGTGTGACCCTAAGCTTCGCAGAGAAAGACCGCAGTGGCGGTACAGCGGCAGGAACCAGAGGTTCTGCCATAAGAAAAGGGTTGAGGCCCGGAAACGGCAAACATTTGGCTATGAAAATGACAGGCCAGAGCCAGTAAAGAACTGGAGTCCTGTGACAGGACCCAAGCCGGAGTCAGTGGGGGCCACTTGCTGGTCGGTGCGCCGTCCCAACGTCCCCACTCCCCTGATGGGGAAACCCCGTGCTCCCAGGACCCACGAAACAACCCCCAACTAACAACTAACGACTAATTCAAAAGTTGCTAGGTTGCTCTTTCTAAGACTGAAAGACTTATAAATGTTGTTTTCTCTTTCTACAGGAACGGTACGAGCGGAGGCGCGAAAAGTTCACTGGGGCCCGACCACGCGGACCACTCCGGACAAGGCCACTACGACAACCGCCAGCGAGGTCTGCCCCGGCGACTGCGGCCATGGACGAACAGTCCCCTCTAGCCCTCGCAGGAAGGCTACAACCGTGGCCAACGGAAGAGGGACACGATCGTTTGGGTGAACGCCCTCCACTACATCGAGGAGTTCGACCCACTCCTACTGTGGCCACTCCGTGTGGCAAATGGAAAACAACTCTATTAGTAATACATTTATTTATTGAATATATACAAAATTCGTAAGAATTAGCAAAATGATATCAGAAACGAACGATTTGTTAAATTGTGTTGTCGTGCCGCCATTCTTTGCCAAACTAATTTTCTGGTGATGGGCGACGCAGCATTTTTCAGATCTGTGTTTGTTGGAAGTATCGATAGGAGGCTAGTAATATTATTGGTGGGATTGTGGTTTTAAAGTTTTAAAATTTAAAATTTGAATTTGAAACGGAAACTAACTATTCATATGAACTAGCAACATCCCGCCCACCGTAAAACTAGTCCGAAGTTTTATCCTGAACACCTAAAACTGCCAATTTTGATACTGGACGCTTAAGAATCCCAGTGGATGTTTGAACTTCTGATATTCTTATATGGCCATCTTTAGCTGGTATCGTGTTGACTATGAGACCTTTTTTCCAACTTCGATTGGCGATTGGCTTAGTCCTTGTATGCCATTTTGTTCGTCTAGTTAAAGTCGGCAAGTACTCTTTGATCCATCGACTCCAAAAGTGATATTTTAATTGCTGTGCAATGCGGTCTTGTTTACGATGGCAAAAATTGTTAACATATCCTGGCGTTTGAGTAGAAGTGGTCGTCCCCAGCAAAAAATGATTAGGCGTTAAAGGCTCCGGGTCATCTATGTTAACTGGAAGGTGAGTGAGAGGTCGACTATTATTATATTTTCAGCTTCAATAAGTAAACTTCTTAGCGTTTCAACATGTTGTGATTTCTCCTTGAGCGTTACGCTCAGAACTCTTTTGGTTGACCTTACCAAGCGATCCCAGCATCCACCTAAACTGGAATTAGAAGGGAAATTGAACTGCCATTCGATTCCTTTATTGGACATTTCTGATTTAATGTAATTCCAGTCAAAAAGATCTTTAACATGCTTTAATTCGTTGTCTGCTCCGACGAAATTCGTTCCCATATCTGATCGTAATGTTACGGGAATACCTCTTCTGTTCACGGAATTCCTTATGCATAGAATACAAGCATCTATTGAAAAATCGGCAGCTAGTTCTAAGTGCATGGCTCTGATTGTTAGGCACGTGAAAAGTGCAACCCACCTTTTTTCCTGCCGTCTTCCGATGGTAACCAAAACTGGACCAAAGTAGTCTAGTCCTGTATAGGTAAAAGGTCGTTAATACTGTGTTAATTGACCCATTAATGGAACGATTAGCTTGGCATTGTGATTTTTGCAATATTGACAAATTGATTTTGCTCGAACAACAGCTTTTCGTAGATTTCTGATCCAAAACTTGCGTCTTATTTCATTTACAATGGTTTCGTCGTTTCGATGATGATAGATTTCATTAAACCATTTCACAATAAGTTTAGTGAAGCTATGTCGGGCGGGTAATATTATTGGTTGACGTTGTGTTTCTGGTATAGCGATGGCATAGTCAATTTTTCCCGCCACAACTAATACTCCACATGCATTTAGTTTTGGAGAAAACTTGTAAATTGTACTGCTCTTAGAAACTGATTCTAATCTTTGTAAGTCAGCCACCTCATCCGCGTATACTTGCTTTTGAACCATTCTACACAAATTTGATTCAGCCAGAATTAACTCAAGTGTAGATAATTCTCCTTTACCTCTTTGTTAAATCTCCTTCCGACAGTTGTAAGCAAATCTCAAAACCCATCTCATCCCACGTTACAACTTTAGATAGCTCGAGAATCTACTGATATCTACAAATTGGTTAGTGTTTATTGTTCATTGTGATTTTACGCCTCTCAATACTGTCATCTGCGATTGAACTGTACTCCATAGTCGGCCAAGTATCCTTTTCAGCAAGTAAAAATTCGGGACCGCTGATCCATTCGTTTTCGAAAGAATACTGTGGTCGGGGGCTTGACTTTGTTGCTTTGTCTGCTGTGTTTAAATGAGCTGGCACCCATCGCCAATTATTTTCCGCAGTCGATTCCAATATTTCGCTGACCCGATGTGCAACGAAAGGCTTAAACTGTCGATGATCTGATTCTATCCAAGAAATGACAGCTCGCGAGTCCGACCACAGTGTAGTTTCATACACAGTCACGTCATGGTTTTCCAAAATGGTATTTTTCATGCGTGTTCCTAAGACCGCAGCTTGTAACTCGAGTCTGGGAATCGATAACATCTTCAATGGTGCACATCTGGTCTTGCCTGCAATAAAGACTAATTTAGTATCTTCTCCACAAGTTACTCGCCAATAAGCTACGGTTGCGAAAGCCTGTTCGCTTGCATCAACGAAAATGTGCAACTCGATTTTATCCTTTGTTGACAAAAATCCTGGCATATAGCATCTATTCAATCGAAAATGTTTTGCTTGCTCCAACAAAATTACCCAATTTTTAAATTTTAAAAATAAATTTTCTGGTAATAGATCATTCCAATGGATTCCAGTTCTCCAAACATCTTGGATCAAGATTTTTCCATGAATCATTAAGTCCGATAACATTCCAAAGGGGTCAAATACGGACATGACAAGGCTTAGTAGTTGGCGCTTAGTGGGGCATTTCTCTCCTTTTACAATTTCTTTGTCGACACGGTTCAATTTGAGATCGAAAACAAAATTGTCAGACTTACTATCCCAATACATCCCCAAAATTTTGTCTGTAGAATCGCAACTCATGTGAACGGTTTGTTCCACCTCGCTGTTTTCTTTTGTATCATTTAACAATTCTTGAATTTGCTTGGAATTAGATACAAAACCTCTGAGGTCAAATTTTCCCATCCTGTGTACTCTCTTGACTTCCTGACTGATCTCCAATGCTTCTTTCTCGGACTCAAAACTAGCAACGTAGTCATCTACATAATGCTTCGTCTGAATGGCATCGATAACTTCTTCCTTGAAACATTCAGCATTTTGTGCGTTGATATTTTTTACGTATTGAGCACAACAGGGAGAGCATGCTGCTCCAAATATAAGGACAGTCAACTTATATGTTTCAACCTGAGCATTACGGTCGCCATGTCTCCAAAGGAATCTTAAAGAATCCTGATCTTCTTCTTGAACTTTTACCTGCAAAAACATTTCCTTTATATCAGCACATACGGCAAATTTCCCTTGGCGGAATTTAAAAAGAATCGAAGTCAATGACGGGTTTTCATCCGGTACTTTTAATAGCATGGTATTTAGGGAAACACTATCGATCGTTGCAGCTGCATCGAAAACCAATCGCATTTTCTTGGGTTTATTAACATTAATGACGCCAAAGTGGGGTAAATACCAGGTCCTTAGTCCAATGATACTTGCTTCTTTTTCTGACATTTTAACAGCGTACCCTTTTTGACGAAGTCCATAATGGCATTGTCATATTCGTCCATCTTTCCTATTGTTTTTTTTTTATTTTGTTTTCTACTCCGAGCATCTTTTGAAGAGCCATGTTATAGCTATTCGGAAATTTAATCGCATCATTCTTCCAAAGTAGACCAGTCTCATATCCTTGTTCTAATTTTTTAGTTGTACTTTTCAATATATCCCTCGCTCTGGAAATATCCGCCGATTCCAATGGCTTTTTCGGTATCATTACTCCAAAGTTCTCCGTTGTGAAGTATTCTTCAATCATTTTTTTAATATCTTGATCTGAGTTATCTTCTTTTGGACACGCATGTAGGGCCACTGATAATCGAGATAAATCCTCCAGTTTGTCTCCGTTCGAGCCATACACAAGCCAACCCAATGGCGTTTTGGCTGCAACTAGATTTGTATCTATTAGAGGTGCCGAAACATCGATGCTAACATCGATGTATCGATGTTTTTGAAAATTTCCGAAACATCGATGTTTTCAATCGACTATCGATGTTTTTGGTTCGTCAATATTTCAAGAACAAGAAGAAGAGGTACAACGCTAAAGGTATGCAAATTAGAAGAATTTTTTTTAAATATTTTAATTACCACGCGTTCAGACTCAATTTGTTTTGCTCCGGCAGCATCTTGAGATGGCGAACGAGCCAGAAAAGTGCGACGCACTCATTTTTGGGAGGTAAATTTTTTTTAATTTCGTACTATGAGCTATTTAAATTAATATTTTTAATTTTAGGAGAGTTCAACAATATGGCACCTTTCAAGGAACTGGCGTTGAAATACTTTTGTGTGCCTACAACTTCGGTTGAATCGGAATGGGCTTTTAGCAAAGCGGGAGAAATCATTTCCGATCGCCGAACCTGTCTCAAATCCGATTTAGTGGGAAAATATATATTTATAAACAAAAATTTGAACATATCGACAACAAAGTGATTACATATACAATATGTAGGGGGAAAGGTGGCAGTTGTGGACATAGTTTTGTTTTTCGCTGATATCTTTTTTAACTAGAGCATATTATGCGGATATGTGCATATCAATGAAAAGCTAGAGACCTTAGCTAACTAGTTTTTGCATAATTACAGTGATATCTATCACTAAAAGAATAAATTTTAAGTTTTTGTAAAATAGTAATTTTTTGCCAATTTCAGATTTTTGGGGGTTGTGGACACCTTTATAGAATGTGCCAAAATTAGGAAAGTATCAAGTTAAACGTAATCAAATGAAAAAAAAAATGAAATTTTATTCATTTGTAAAAGCAAAAAAAAATAGTACGCATGACATCATTCCCAATCAGAATCACAATTCGCGCATGTGAAATAGCTGGCACGCATGTCAGCACACTTCAAGTGCACTGGCCGATCACAATCATTGTAGTGAACGGAGTTTTAGGCGAGTCAATTTTTTTGGCAACAAACATCGAAGAAAGGATATAAACACCATTACAATATATTTACTTATATAGCTGTACTTATAATTCAATCAACGGCGATATTTTCAGATTTGTCAAACAAAAAATTGGGTGTCCACAACCCCCGACATTGAAGTGCCCACAACTTCCTCAAGCAGTCGTTTTAAAATCATATGAAAAAATTTGTTATTGTGAAAATTTGGTCCAAACCCGGTGTGGTATCTTAAACATAACTAAATTTCACGTCAAAAAATCTATTGCACTCAACTTTTTAATTGACACACTTCACACGGTGACACTTGTAAAAACGTGCAATAAAACTTTTCGGGACACAAAGCAGACGCGTCCGTTCCGTTTGGTATAAGGCACAAAACAATCGAGCTTAAATAGCGCACAAATGACATTTGACAGATTCATATATCTATCCTATGTCAAAAGTTACACCGGGGTGTCCACAACCCCCCCCGTGTCCACAACTGCCACCTTTACCCTACTCATTAACGATAGACTGTTGAAACAGATCTCTTATAAGTGTAATATTCCAGGTTTTTATTTTAAATGTTATAGCGTCGGATTGCTATTATTTTAATTGGTTTGCTATTATTTTATTTTACACACATGTTGGTCGTTCTTTTTACAACATCCAAGTGACCGTATTTCTTTACTCTTATAATCTAGCTTAATTCTATATAGATCGATAACACTTTATATACATTGTACAATTCGGTTATACTTAAGGCGCGCAGTTCAAAATGGGATGTTTACATAAGTTTAATTTCCTATTACACTGTGAAAAGAATTCGCATTGTTTTTATATTATTTTCTTTTTCAAGTGTTAATTCAAATATACATTTTGTTAGAAAACATCGGAAAACATCGATGTTACATCGATGTTTTTTGTGAAAAACATCGAAACATCGATGCTTCCAAACATCGATGTTTCGGCACCTCTAGTATCTAAACCTATACTTTTGATGTTTGCTATCAAATGACAATTATTAATTCCAATTAGAATTTTGGGATCAGCATCTGTATATCCGCTTATTGGCAAATTTCGTAGCCGTGTGTACTTTTTTGTCAGTTTCGCAATATCTACTGACTGCAATGGTAAATCTAATTTAGGTACAGAATTTCCGGTTATACGTAGCCATTTTTTCTCCGCTCCTGAAGCTCTAATGCGAAGATTGCATTCCATTGATAAAAACTCTTTGGCGTGATTTTCTATCCAATTCAAAGTCAACTTTCGTTTTGGTTCCCGTACGCCCAACATATCTGCTAAGGTTTCGTTTATCAATGAAGCAGATGATCCTTCGTCTAGAAAAGCGTACGTTTGAATTATATTGTTGTTTGGATCCATAATTTCTACGGCCAAAACTTTAAACAATAATTTTTGGGTTTTCAGATTAATCGTATTGATCGTAGCCTCTTTCGGTTCAATTTTCTCTTCTTTTTCTTGGGAATCATTTGGGTGTAATGATACATGGTGCTGCTTCTTACATCCATTTTTCTTACAGTCTCGTTTGTATTTGCACATCGACAGAGTGTGTCCTTTTCGTAAGCAGCCGTAGCACAATCGCAGATCGTTAACGATTTTCCATTTTTCTTTCTCATCACCCTTTAAATAGTGCTCACATCTATATAAATAATGTTCACCGTGACATTTAAGGCATTCCACTTTATTCTGACCTTCTTCTCTTTTAGTGGAATGAAGCACAGACTTTTGCGGACCTTTATATTCACCCTTTGGTGTTTTATTATTTATTGGACCTGTAACTGTGGCCCTTGCTATACTTCTAGCCATATTACTTAACCAATGGCTGAAGTCGTCCAAATTGGGATACGGCAGTATCTGTGAAGAATATTCAATCCATTGAATACGTTTAGTAAGTGGCATCTTTCCTACTAAGCTTTCTATCAACGACGGATTCTGTAAATGTTGGGAAGCATTAGCCGATTTCAAGAAAATTACTAGATTATCTGACTACTAATTAACATCTCTGGTCTTCCATATGTAAACTTTAGTCGCTCCATAATAAATCCCACATTTACAGGATTAATTAATAGGCCCTTAACTTCTTCCCTTGCGCCCCCTTTTAGACTCTTTTGCAACCTCATAAGGTTCTCCAATTGTGAATACCTATATGCATTTGATGATTTCCAAAACATTGTTGAGAACACAGGCCATGTTTCTGGATTGCCATCAAATTCTGGCAAATCTATCAATCTACCATTCAAATTATCACCACCAATATCATGCCTGTACATACCGATACTTCTAAAGGGTTGATTTCCAGATACTTCTCCAGCAGATCCGAAACCATGTCTTCCTTCAGTAGCGCCAAGACAATCTCCGCCTCTTGTAGCGCCATAATTGGATGCGCCACCAGCAACGCCATTACCATATGCGCCAGTAGCGCTGTTACCATGTGCGTTTTCTGTAGCGCCTGGATTAACTCCGCCTAAAGCGCCTCCAATAGCGCCGAGTCCATGCGTGCCTCCAATGGCAGCAGGGATGTATGTGCCTCCACTGGCACCAGCGTGATCTGCGCCTCCAGTAGCGCGAAGATCTTGAGTGCCTCCAAGGGCACCAGGGATGTGTGTGCCTTCAATAGCACCATGTTTGTGGGCGCCAAAGGTCGCGCCGAGTCCATGCGTGATTCCAATGGCAGCAGGGTTGTATGTGCCTCCAATAGCACCATATTTGTGGGCGCCAAAGGTCGCGCCGAGTGCATGCGTGCCTCCAATAGCAGCAGGGATGTATGTGCCTCCACTTGCACCAGGGTGATCTGCGCCTCCAGTAGCGCCGAGATCTTGAGTGCCCCCAATGACACCGAGTCCATGCCTGCCATCAGCAGGGTTATGCGTGCCTCCAGTGGCACAAGGTTTGTGGGCGCCAAAGGTCGCGCCGAGTCCATGCGTGTCTCCAATGGCAGCAGGGTTGTATGTGCCTCCAACGCACCAGCGTGATCTGCGCCTCCAGTAGCGCGAAGATCTTGAGTGCCTCCAAGGGCACCAGGGATGTGTGTGCCTTCGATAGCACCATGTTTGTGGGCGCCAAAGGTCGCGCCGAGTCCATGCGTGCCTCCAATGGCAGCAGGGTTGTATGTGCCTCCAATAGCACCAGCGTGATCTGCGCCTCCAGTAGCGCAGAGATCTTGAATGCCCCCAATGACACCGACTCTATGCCTGCCATCAGCAGGGTTATGCGTGCCTCCAGTGGCAGCAGGGTTGTATGCGCCCGCAGTAGTGCTGCATTCTTGTAATGTAATCACCCTTTTATCTTGTTCGTGCATGTTTGGTTGCACAAAATGTACATTCTTACGCCGAACTTCTTCTTCTAATGTTTCACATGCAGATCTTATTTCACTTTGGCACATGTTCACCAATCGCTCCTCCAATTTGGCAATTTGGTTTGCCTGTTCAACTTTCATACTTTTCATCATATCCATAAGGTCCCGGTAAATGTCGCTCTGCGGATCATTTTGCTTTGCGCTCATTATTGTACATTCTTTGTCGGACTCCATGTCGTCCTCCGAAGTTGACCCACCATTGGATTCATATGTAGATTCACCTATTGGTCTTGGTGTCGAATTGGCAGCCATGTCTCTGCCGTCAAACTTTAACTTTTTCTTGCTGCGCAGTTCCATCTGTCTGCATGTATCTGCATGAAAATCAACGCTTTTTCCCCTGCTGTCTGTGTATATGTGAATTTCAGCACTTTTCGTAATTGTTCTTCTTTGCCACTCCGTGTGGCAAATGGAAAACAACACCAAATAGAATCGTCTCAACTCGCTATGTTTCACTCTGTTAGTAATACATTTATTTATTTAATATAAACAAAATTCGCAAGAATTAGCAAGATGATATCAAAAATGAACGATTTATTAAATTGTGTTGTCGTGCCGCCATTCTTTTCCAAACTGCTCTTGTGGTGATGGGCGACGCAGCATTTCTTACATCTGTGTCCGTTGGAAGTATCGATAGGAGGCTAGTGATATTCTTGGTGGGATTGTGGTAACACTTTAAAGTTTTTAAATTTAAAATTTGAATTTGCAACGGAAACTAATTATTCATATGAACCAGCAACACCTACATCAGACGCTGACCGTTGGGCCAACGCCACCCGAACCGGCTACGAGCCCCCATCGCTCGTTTAGCTTGCCCACGGACACGGAGGAACCTCGCAGCCCGTCCGGACTGCGCGAAGTAATGGTGCCACCCGTACCGAACCGGCAGAAGGAGGGGGAGTGGATGCCGCGTCCCACCCCTCGACAGGAGCAGCCGCGGGTCTACAACCCACTCCGCCCAGAGGAGACTATGGTGCCTCGCTGCCCCGCTTGGACGGCGATCGACAAGTGGCACATGAACCCCCGGCGCTGGCAACCCTCTAAGGCATTCGATCCGACCGACGAGATCACTCGGGACGAGGTGTGCGGCCTCGACAGGATCGACCCGGAGAACGGATTCGGCGTGCGCGTGGAGGAGTCGGAGCCGGAGAAGTCGGAACAGGAGAAGCCGGAGCCGGAGAGCCACCGCCGGCAGAGCGGCAGCAGCGCTGCCAACGAAGAGGGCGGCCAGGAGAGTGGTCACGGCCTAGACGAGCCGGTGAACGGGACCCCGAGCACCGAGCCGGAGGATCGGATGGTCCCGTTCCCGAGCCATTGGGTCCTGACCACGGGAGGCGACCGACTGCCTCACTCCCTGGTCAAACAGGCGCTGGAAGAAGAACGCCAGAATCTGTGCCAGCTGCGAAAATTCCTTTTTCATGCGATGGGTGCGCAGTACCGCATCCACGTCAGCCGCACCAACAAGAGCATCGTTTCTCTTCGTCCCCCGAAGAACGAGGGGAATGTGAAGAGCCGTTTGGCCCTCCCAAATCTTAAATATAAAATTCTGCTCTCACACTTTTTGTAAGAAAACTCCTCCGAAACTACTTGACCGATTTGGATAAAATTTTGAGGGAATATTCTGTAGGCCTGAGAATCGGCTAACATCTATTTTTCGTACCACTAACCGATAAGGGTAGTCCGCAATACAGCTTTAGTCGCTGCCTGCTGACTGTAAGATTAGAAATTTTGAATCTATGGATGTGGTAGCCGTGAAATTTACATCAAGTTTTGTATTTTGAAATACCCAAATAATATTTATGTGGCAGGGCTGTGGCAATTCGGATAGGTGGGACCATGATACAATTGTATCATGGGTGGGACGAAGTTCACCGGGTCAGCTAGTTAATTATATAAAATAAACGATACCTAAATAAATAATAATAATCTAAATACTATCATAAATAAATAATAATAAATAAGTAATAATATATAATCAATGCCTAAATAATAAAATAACTAAATATGTCGGAGAGAATTCCGGGGAAGAACCCTTTTCTGTTTTGGGTGCAAGACAAAGCGGCAGAGATTGCTACAGTTGTTAGAAAGTATTTCGGGGAAGAACCCTTTTCTGTTTTGGGTGCAAGGCATAGCAGCAGAGACTGCGACAGTCTCTGCCACCGTCTCTGCCGCGGTCCCTGCTGCTGAGTGAGGTCCGTCTTCGTTACCAAGAAACCATGTGTTAGAAAGAGAACACTAGATTGGTCAATCTTGAGTGAGATTGACAAGTGAAAGGGTCGTATGGAGTGCACTTGCAGAGTGGCATTCATTCAAATTGTGGTAGCGAAAGGACGGAACTCGCTGTGCCATAGCGATAGAAACCTACGACATAAGAAGGATAATACTACAACCTAGCCGACAATGGATAATACTACGCCACCACCGACATCAGAAGTGGGATCCACTCCGCTACAAGAGCACAGTTCTACTGAATATGTGGCTGCTCTGATGGAGCAAAATAAGAACCTTTTGGAACTAATTAAAACCATGCAGGCACCAAAAGCACCGGTATCAGACGTGAAGACTACGCATGTAACGCTGTCCAAATTTAATCCAGATGGTCCTGGAGCAGACCCATCAGCATGGTGCACTACGATCGATTTAATCTTCGCCGACAACCTGCTAGAAGGAAGTGCACTAGTTATAGCACTAAGCAAGGCGCTAGAAGGCAGTGCATCGCAGTGGCTGTCTCAAGTTTCCTTTGCTGGCATAACTTGGTCTCAATTCAAGGAACTATTTGTGCAGCGGTTCGTCGGCCTAGAGACAACGGCTGCTGTCCTGATGAGTGTTTTAAATGGGCGTCCCAAAGCTGGAGAGAGCTATGCAGAGTATGGCAGCCGCATAGTTTCTCTATTACTATCCAAGTGGAAAGCCAAGAATCTGGAGGAGATTGCGGTATAGATAACGCTAGCCCACATGGCACAAGTTGATCATAATTTGCTGCGTTGGGTCTTCACCACAAACGTGACGACGCGGAATGAGCTACAACGACAGCTGCAGGCTTTTGCCTTCAACAAGCGCAAACATGAAGATGACGGATGTTCACTTGGTTCGGACAATAAGAAGATACGGATGCAGTCGCAGATGAAATGCCATTCTTGTGGAAAGATCGGCCACAAATACGCCCAATGCCGTGTGCGGATGACGGATGTTCACTTGGTTCGGACAATAAGAAGATACGGATGCAGTCGCAGATGAAATGCCATTCTTGTGGAAAGATCGGCCACAAATACGCCCAATGCCGTGTGCGGATGGAGAGCACATATTTCAGTAAGGAGAAGAACTACAATGGAAGCAGTGTGTCTGGAGTGAAGGATCGTGCCAACATTAGATGCTTCAAGTGTGACGAAGTTGGACATGTGGCTTCTGTATGTCCCAAAGGTCGTGCCCATGGACACGGTAAATACGAGAGGCGGGTGGACACCTGTCAATTTCTTGACCCCAAAGGCGTATTCTATCAAATGGAAAAAGAATTAATAAGTTAGTTGTATTAAGAGGAATTGGTGATAATATTGTAAAGAGCCAAGTGATAAATCTTGGCGACTGTTCAAATATCGCAGTTTAATTTGGAAATATTATTTCATGTTGTACTTGACAATTATTTGAAGCATGATATTATGATTGGACAATAAATATTGCAGCTTGGTTTTGGTGTCACAATTGAGTCAGATAAATTTAACATTTATAAAGCTAAAATTGTTAATGCTGTACATGAAAACATATGCAGTTTGGATAAAGTATTGGACTCCAACGTAGAGTTAAGCGAAATTGACAAATGTAAATTAAAAAACATATTGGAAAAATACTCTGATAATTTTATAGATGGAATCCCAACGAAGCGCGTCACTACAGGTTCATTAGAAATTCGTTTAATTGATCAGAATAAGACTGTTCAAAGACGCCCCTATCGGCTCAGTGCAGATGAAAGGTTGCTAGTCAGAGAAAAAATTTACCAAATGATTAAATCTAATGTGATCCGTCCTAGTAATTCGCCATTTGCAAGCCCGATGTTATTAGTTAAGAAGAAGGATGGCAGTGACAGGTTGTGTATCGATTTTCGTGAGCTGAATGCAAATACAATTTCTGATAAATACCCACAACCACTGATTTCAGATCAGATAGATCGCTTGCGAGGAGGAAAATATTTTTCTACTTTAGACATGGCCAGCGGATTTTATCAGATTCCGATTAACCCTAATTCTATTGAAAGAACTGCCTTTGTGACCCCAGAAGGTCAGTATGAATTTCTGGCTATGCCGTTTGGCCTAAAAAATGCTTCTTCTATTTTTCAACGAGCCATAGTGCGAGCTTTGGGGGATTTAGCCTATTCCTATGCGGTAGTCTATATAGACAATGTTCTGATTGTTACGAATACAAAAGATGAAGCATATGAGAGGTGAAACACGGTGATAAAGGTTTTGTCAAAAGCAGGTTTTACTTCTAATGTAAAGAAATGCGTTTTTCTTAGAACAGGTATTGAGTATCTTGGATTTTACATCAGAAATGGCGAAATTAAACCGAATCCTAGAAAGATTGAGGCTTTTTCTGTTTTGTCGTCACCAACCTCTGTGACGCAGTTGAGACAGTTCATAGGTTTGGCATTGTATTTCAGACAGTTTGTCCCACGGTTCTCAGGGCAGATGAAACCGCTCTATCAGTTGACCTCCAAACTTAAGACATTTGTTTGGAAAGAGGAGCATGAGCAAATTCGACAGAAGATTATCAAAGTGTTGACAAATGATCTTGTGCTGACAATTTTTGACCCTGCACTCCAAATCGAATTGCATACAGATGCAAGTGCAAATGGCTATGGTGCAATGCTGATGCACAATATAGATGGCAAACGAAGGGTAATTGAATATTTTAGCAAAAGTACAACAGCATCAGAATCAAAATATCACTCGTATGAGCTTGAAACTTTAGCTGTTTATAATGCAGTGAAACACTTCAGACATTATTTACACGGAAGGAAATTTGTGGTGCATACCGATTGCAATTCACTAAAAGCGACCCGTACGAAAACTGAGTTGACCCCAAGAGTGCATCGTTGGTGGGCCTACTTACAGGCTTTTGACTTTAGTGTTGAATATAGAAAGGGTAGCCAAATGGCTCATGTGGACTTTTTATCGAGAAACCCAATTCCCACAGTTTCAACTGTCACACGTAGAACAGCAGAGGTTCGTGTAGATCTAGCTGAAATAACGAATAATTGGCTGATAGCTGAACAGCAGAGAGATGATGGCATAATAAAAATCATGGGCTTATTGAATGGCGAAGACATGGAGACAGAGGTTATAAAAACGTATGAAGTTAGAGCTGGATTACTATATCGCAAGATACAGCGTAATGGGAAGACTCGTTGTTTACCAGTAATTCCTAAGGCGTTTAGGTGGTCGGTTATAAACCATGTACACGAGGCCATGATGCATTTGGGATGGCAGAAAACCCTAGATAAGGTTTATGAACAATTTTGGTTCGAGCACATGTCAAAGTATGTCAGAAAATTTGTGGAAAATTGCATAACTTGCAAAATATCTAAACCCTCTTCAGGCAAGATACAAATGGAACTGCATCCGATACCAAAAATTGATATACCCTGGCATACCATCCACGTGGATATAAGTGGAAAGCTTAGTGGAAAAAATGACTTGAAGGAATATATCATTGTTCAGATAGATGCGTTCACTAAGTTTGTTTACTTACATCACACTCTTAATCTAGACTCTCAAAATTGCATTAAAGCTATCAAGTCAGCTATATCCGTATTTGGTGTTCCCACTCGTATAATCGCAGATCAAGGCAGGAGTTTCGCTAGTGCAAATTTCCGTGAATTTTGCTCAACAAATAAGATAGATTTGCACTTAATAGCCACAGGTGCCAGCCGAGCCAATGGACAGGTGGAACGTGTCATGAGCACCTTAAAATCTATGTTAACGGCCGTTGAATCTAGTGAGCGTTCTTGGCAGGAGGCGTTGCCAGATATTCAGTTAGCTTTAAATTGCTCTACAAATCGAGTAACGAAATATAGTGCCTTAGAGCTGCTAATTGGAAAAGAAGCTAGGCCCTTTGGCATGCTACAAATTCAAGAAGAAGAAGTCGTAGTAGATAAAAAACACGCTAGAATTAAGGCTAAAGAATTTATGGAAAATAATGCTCGATACGATAAAGAAAGGTTTGACAAAAATAAGGCCAAAGTTATTGCGTACAACGTAGGTGACCATGTATTATTAAAAGCTGAAGAACGTCACCAAACAAAACTTGATCCAAAATTTAAGGGGCCCTTTCAAGTGACGAAAGTACTGGACGGAGATCGATACGAACTAAAATCATTAGTAAATAAGCGAACATATAAATATTCCCATGAGTTTCTGAGAGCGTTACCAAACAAACAATTAATTAACGAATTGAACGAAGAATGTGAAAGTAAAGACGAGTCTCAAGATGAGAAAGAGCATGTGGACGGCATTAGTGAATGCGCGTCGGTGTCCCTAGACGGGAAGAGTATGTAGACGGCAATAGCAGTTTTGCGTCTGTGTCCCAAGAGGGGAAAAGTGACAGCTGACTCGCAGGGACGAGCAGTGTCGTAGAGGTCTTGGTGACCTGGATGATTGAAGTTGAACAAGAAATTTATGTTATGATGAAGTGCAGGTCTTGGCGACCTGGTTAATTGAGACTGAAAAAGAGTATTAACTTATGTAAACGAAGAATAGTATGAAGTTGTTATGGCTCTATTTATGTTTGTTAAAATACATCAAATGTTTATGATAATTCTTAATTAATGTTTGTGTAACTGTATAAGAAAATAAGAATGAAGAGAAGAGACAGAATAAAAACTAAAGGAGATAAATTCGTATTTATTTGATTTAGTTGGTAAATAGAAGACTCAACACACAGGGACGTGTGCTAGGTCAGGAAGGCCGTGTCGGAGAGAATTCCGGGGAAGAACCCTTTTCTGTTTTGGGTTCAAGGCATAGCGGCAGAGATTGCTACAGTTGTTAGAAAGTATTTCGGGGAAGAACCCATTTCTATTTTTGGTGCAAGGCATAGCAGCAGAGACTGCGACAGTCTCTGCCACCGTCTCTGCCGCGGTCCCTGCTGCTGAGTGAGGTCCGTCTTCGTTACCAAGAAACAGTGTGTTAGAAAGAGAACACTAGATTGGTCAATATTGAGTGAGATTGACATGTGAAGGGTTATATGGAGTGCACTTGCGGAGAGGCATTCATTCCAATTGTGGTAGCGAAAGGACGGAACTCGCTGTGCCTTAGCGATAGAAACTTACGACTAAAGAAGGATAATACTACAACTCAACCGACAATGGATAATACTACGCCACCACCGACATATACGTTGTTTAGGAGCATCTAATACTACATCTTAATCCCCAATTTAAATCAATTCCCCTGAAGATGGGTCCCATTATTGTGTAGTGCATGCAAACTTCCTTCTGTACGAGGGTTAACTTTGGCAAATGCATTTCCATTAAAAATACCAAAAGCCGCTTACGGGACGAGGCCTGGAAATGGTCTCAGTTTTGTAGTCACAGTTGGTGCCACAAATTTATGGCTACCAGGCCGGGTTTTCCCCTCATTGTTCTCGGCTTGTTGCTTGTTATGTTCGCTGCTCCCGGCCGCCTGCTCCACCGTTGAAACTTTAGCTGTTTATAGGTTAGGTTAGGTTAGGTTAGGTCGGAAGGCCCTCACGGGGCCACGCATAGGCCAGTATGGCCCTTAGCTGTCCGAAAGATTTTTCTGAATGGACCTAGAGTATGTTTACGCGATTTTCGAAATCATTAAGGATCGAGGTGTTTTTCGCGAAGGCAAGTAGTTCGCCTGGCTTCTTCCTGGAGGCATCTTCTAGCGATGCCAGAACCGGAGCGCCTAGGTATTTTATTCTTGCCCTTGCTAGGGCCGGACATTTGCAAATGAGATGCTCCAAGGTTTCAGTTGCCTCGGATTCATCGCATTTCCGGCATTTGGCGTTTTCGGTGATGCCCAGCTTGACTGCATGTGCCGCAGCCAGGCAGTGACCTGTGAGAATTCCCACTAGCAGTCTGCAATCTTTCCTTGGAAGATGCAGCACGTAATGACTAATGTGCATCAAGTTAGCAGGGCAACTTTGGAAAATCAAAATTTTGTTTATGCCATAATTTGCCGTTAATTATCCGTTAATTATTCGTGAAAGAAAAAAATTTGCCGCTCAATTTTTAATCCTTTTTTTTTGATGTCCTGCTAAGTTGATATCAAGTTAGCAGGGCAACTTTTGAAAACTTTAAGATTTCCAAAATTTTTTTTCTCAGAATTTGCCGTTAATTTGCCGTTAATTATTCGTGAAAGAATTAAATTTGTCGCTCCATTTTTAATATTTTTTTTTATTTTTTAAAAACACAAAGTTGCCCTGCTAAGTTGATATCAAGTTAGCAGGACAACTCCTGAAATCCTTCACATTTCCAAAATGTTTTTTAGCCAGAATTTGCCGTTAATTTGCCGTTAATTATTCGTAAAAGAATTAAATTTGCCGCTCCATTTTTAATATTTTTTTTTATTTTTTAAAAACTCAAAGTTGCCCTGCTAAGTTGATATCAAGTTAGCAGGACAACTCCTGAAATCCTTCACATTTCCAAAATGTTTTTTAGCCAGAATTTGCCGTTAATTATTCGTTAATTATTCGTGAAAGAATTAAATTTGCCGCTCCATTTTTAATATTTTTTTTATTTTTTAAAAACACAAAGTTGCCCTGCTAAGTTGATATCAAGTTAGCAGGACAACTCCTGAAATCCTTCACATTTCCAAAATGTTTTTTAGCCAGAATTTGCCGTTAATTATTCGTGAAAGAATTAAATTTGCCGCTCCATTTTTAATATTTTTTTTATTTTTTAAAAACACAAAGTTTCCCTGCTAAGTTGATATCAAGTTAGCAGGACAACTCCTGAAATCCTTCACATTTCCAAAATGTTTTTTAGCCAGAATTTGCCGTTAATTATTCGTTAATTATTCGTGAAAGAATTAAATTTGTCGCTCCATTTTTAAAATTTTTTTTTATTTTTTGAAAACACAAAGTTGCCCTGCTAAGTTGATATCAAGTTAGCAGGACAACTCCTGAAATCCTTCACATTTCCAAAATGTTTTTTAGCCAGAATTTGCCGTTAATTATTCGTTAATTATTCGTGAAAGAATTAAATTTGTCGCTCCATTTTTAATATTTTTTTTTATTTTTTAAAAACACAAAGTTGCCCTGCTAAGTTGATATCAAGTTAGTAGGACAACTCCTGAAATCCTTCACATTTCCAAAATCTTTTTTAGCCAGAATTTGCCGTTAATTTGCCGTTAATTATTCGTGAAAGAATTAAATTTGCCGCTCGTGTAATTAAGTTTTTATTTTAAATTAATGTTTTCTCTTATAGATATGTACGTAGTCTGATAAGAAGGGTGGCAACGCCAATAAGGTTCGACAGTAACGTTGTCTGCGTGTGTGTGGCCATGCATGTATTAATGTTTGTTTTGTCCAGGCTGTTTTGGCGGTTAAACATTTAATCAAAGTCCGTTGTAAGTTGTAAGTCCGTTTTGATTGTATGTGTGCACGAACTCGGCAGCACATTTTGAACGAAAATTCATATTTGAATCAAAATCAAATCGAGAACCGAAATACTTCGAAACTCGTATAGGTTTTTCTGAAAACAACATAATATAGTCTGTGGTCGTGATGGATAAGTTGTTGGTCGCCGTCTATGGAAACAAGGGATCGATCCCTCTCGAAAATCTTTTTTTAATATTCTTTTTTATTTTCTTTTATTATGTGTTGAACATTTTTTTTTATTTTTTTTAAATCATTATTTTAGTTAAATGGTCTTAAAACTTATGTTATGTATAAAAATAGAACGGGTGTTTGGTTTATAAAACCAAATTTTAAACCTCATTAATATCTTATTTATAATATATTTCACATATACATATGTATATGTATATCAATAAAAAGCTTCTTTATACTTTTGTTAATTTATAACATTATCTAACGCAGTAATAAAAAAATAAAAAAGGTACATATGTACATACATACATAAACCTAACTACCAGAAATAATTCAAATACAGCTGACAGCTTAAACTCAATAAATGAGGCATTTAAGAAGAAACTAGCTCAGAAAAGCTGTCGGAATAAAAATTAAAGCATTTTTGACAGAGTGGTAACACTTAAAAAAAAAACGAAAAAATGTTAACAATTGAAACCTGGCAATAAAGTTAAGTATCCAAATTGATAGATACAGAAGAAACTAGCACAGAAAAGCCATCGGAATCAAAATAAAAGCATTTTTGACGGAGTTGTAACACTTAAAAAAAAAACGAAAGAATGTTAACAATTGAAATCTGGCAATTACGTTAAGTATCCAAATTGAAGATACAGAAGAAACTAGCACAGAAAAGCTGTCGGAATCAAACTTAAAGCATTTTTGACGGAGTTGTAACACTTTAAAGAAAACGAAAAAATGTTAACAATTGAAATCTGGCAATTAAGTTAAGATCCAAATTGAAGATACAGAAGAAACTAGCTCAGAAAAGCTGTCGGAATAAAAATTAAAGCATTTCTGACGGAGTTGTAACACTTTAAAAAAAAACGAAAAAATGTTAACAATTGAAACCTGGCAATTACGTTAAATATCCAAATTGAAGATACAGAAGAACTAGGACAGAAAAGCCAACGGAATCAAAATTAAAGCATTTTTGACAGAGTTGTAACACTTTAAAGAAAACGAAAAAATGTTAACAATTGAAATCTGGCAATTAAGTTAAGATCCAAATTGAAGATACAGAAGAAACTAGCACAGAAAAGCTGTCGGAATCAAAATTAAAGCATTTTTGACGGAGTTGTAACACTTTAAAGAAAACGAAAAAATGTTAACAATTGAAATCTGGCAATTAAGTTAAGTATCCAAATTGAAGATACAGAAGAAACTATGTTAACAATTGAAATCTGGCAATTAAGTTAGGTATCCAAATTGATAGATAAAGAAGAAACTAGCACAGAAAAGCCATCGGAATCAAACTTAAAGCATTTTTGACGGAGTTGTAACACTTTAAAGAAAACGAAAAAATATTAACAATTGAAATCTGGCAATTAAGTTAAGTATCCAAATTGAAGATACAGTAGAAACTAGCACAGAAAAGCTGTCGGAATCAAACTTAAAGCATTTTTGACGGAGTTGTAACACTTTAAAAAAAAAACGAAAAAATGTTAACAATTGAAATCTGGCAATTAAGTTAGGTATCCAAATTGATAGATACAGAAGAAACTAGCACAGAAAAGCCAACGGAATCAAAATTAAAGCATTTTTGACGGAGTTGTAACACTTAAAAAAAAAACGAAAAAATTTTAACAATTGAAATCTGGCAATTACGTTAAGTATCCAAATTGAAGATACTGAAGAACTAGCACAGAAAAGCTATCGGAATCAAAATTAAAGCATTTTTGACGGAGTTGTAACACTTAAAAATAAAACGAAAAAATGTTAACAATTGAAATCTGGCAATTAAGTTAAGATCCAAATTGAAGATACAGAAGAAACTAGCACAGAAAAGCTGTCGGAATAAAAATTAAAGCATTTCTGACGGAGTTGTAACACTTAAAAAAAAAAAACCAAAAAATGTTAACAATTGAAATCTGGCAATTACGTTAAATATCCAAATTGAAGATACAGAAGAACTAGGACAGAAAAGCTGTCGGAATCAAAATTAAAGCATTTTTGACAGAGTGGTAACACTTAAAAAAAATAAAACGAAAAAATGTTAACAATTGAAATCTGGCAATTAAGTTAAGATCCAAATTGAAGATACAGAAGAAACTAGCACAGAAAAGCTGTCGGAATAAAAATTAAAGCATTTCTGACGGAGTTGTAACACTTAAAAAAAAAACGAAAAAATGTTAAGTATCCAAATTGAAGATACAGAAGAAACTAGCACAGAAAAGCTGTCGGAATCAAACTTAAAGCATTTTTGACGGAGTTGTAACACTTTAAAGAAAACGAAAAAATGTTAACAATTGAAATCTGGCAATTAAGTTAAGTATCCAAATTGAAGATACAGAAGAAACTATGTTAACAATTGAAATCTGGCAATTAAGTTAGGTATCCAAATTGATAGATACAGAAGAAACTAGCACAGAAAAGCCATCGGAATCAAACTTAAAGCATTTTTGACGGAGTTGTAACACTTTAAAGAAAACGAAAAAATATTAACAATTGAAATCTGGCAATTAAGTTAAGTATCCAATTTGAAGATACAGTAGAAACTAGCACAGAAAAGCTGTCGGAATCAAACTTAAAGCATTTTTGACGGAGTTGTAACACTTTAAAAAAAAAACGAAAAAATGTTAACAATTGAAATCTGGCAATTAAGTTAGGTATCCAAATTGATAGATACAGAAGAAACTAGCACAGAAAAGCCAACGGAATCAAAATTAAAGCATTTTTGACGGAGTTGTAACACTTAAAAAAAAAACGAAAAAATTTTAACAATTGAAATCTGGCAATTACGTTAAGTATCCAAATTGAAGATACTGAAGAACTAGCACAGAAAAGCTGTCGGAATCAAAATTAAAGCATTTTCGGCGGAGTTGTAACACTTAAAAATAAAACGAAAAAATGTTAACAATTGAAATCTGGCAATTAAGTTAAGATCCAAATTGAAGATACAGAAGAAACTAGCACAGAAAAGCTGTCGGAATAAAAATTAAAGCATTTCTGACGGAGTTGTAACACTTAAAAAAAAAACGAAAAAAATTTAACAATTGAAATCTGGCAATTACGTTAAGTATCCAAATTGAAGATACAGAAGAACTAGCACAGAAAAGCTATCGGAATCAAAATTAAAGCATTTTTGACGGAGTTGTAACACTTAAAAATAAAACGAAAAAATGTTAACAATTGAAATCTGGCAATTAAGTTAAGATCCAAATTGAAGATACAGAAGAAACTAGCTCAGAAAAGCTGTCGGAATAAAAATTAAAGCATTTCTGACGGAGTTGTAACACTTAAAAAAAAAAGAAAAAATTTTAACAATTGAAATCTGGCAATTACGTTAAATATCCAAATTGAAGATACAGAAGCAACTAGCACAGAAAAGCCGTCGGAATCAAAATTAAAGCATTTTTGACGGAGTTGTAACACTTAAAAAAAATCGAAAAAATGTTAACAATCGAAATCTGGCGATTGAGTTAGGTATCCAAATTGATAGATACAGAAGAAACTAACACAGAAAAGCCATCGGAATCAAAATTAAAGCATTTTTGACGGAGTTGTAACACTTTAAAGAAAACGAAAAAATGTTAACAATTGAAATCTGGCAATTAAGTTAATTATCCAAATTGAAGATACAGAAGAAACTATGTTAACAATTGAAATCTGGCAATTAAGTTAGGTATCCAAATTGATAGATACAGAAGAAACTAGCACAGAAAAGCCATCGGAATCAAAATTAAAGCATTTTTGACGGAGTTGTAACACTTAAAAAAAAAAACGATAAAATTTTAACAATTGAAATCTGGCAATTACGTTAAGTATCCAAATTGAAGATACAGAAGAAACTAGCACAGAAAAGCTGTCGGAATCAAACTTAAAGCATTTTTGACGGAGTTGTAACACTTTAAAGAAAACGAAAAAATGTTAACAATTGAAATCTGGCAATTAAGTTAAGTATCCAAATTGAAGATACAGAAGAAACTAGCACAGAAAAGCTGTCGGAATCAAACTTAAAGCATTTTTGACGGAGTTGTAACACTTTAAAGAAAACGAAAAAATGTTAACAATTGAAATCTGGCAATTAAGTTAAGTATCCAAATTGAAGATACAGAAGAAACTATGTTAACAATTGAAATCTGGCAATTAAGTTAGGTATCCAAATTGATAGATACAGAAGAAACTAGCACAGAAAAGCTGTCGGAATTAAACTTAAAGCATTTTTGACGGAGTTGTAACACTTTAAAGAAAACGAAAAAATGTTAACAATTGAAATCTGGCAATTAAGTTAAGTATCCAAATTAAAGATACAGAAGAAACTAGCACAGAAAAGCTGTCGGAATCAAAATTAAAGCATTTTTTACGGAGTTGTAGCACTTAAAAAAAAAAACGAAAAAATGTTAACAATTGAAATCTGACAAGTTAAGTATCCAAATTGAAGATACGGAAGAAACTAGCACAAAAAAAACTGTCGGAATCACAATTAAAACATTTTTAACGGAGTTGTAACACTTAATAAAAAAAAAAAAACGAAAAAATTTTAACAATTGAAATCTGGCAATTACGTTAAGTATCCAAATTGAAGATACAGAAGAACTAGCACAGAAAAGCTGTCGGAATCAAAATTAAAGCATTTTCGACGGAGTTGTAACACTTTAAAAAAAAAAAACGAAAAAATGTTAACAATTGAAATCTGGCAATTAAGTTAGGTATCCAAATTGATAGATACAGAAGAAACTAGCACAGAAAAGCCATCGGAATCAAAATTAAAGCATTTTTGACGGAGTTGTAACACTTAAAAAAAAACAAAAAATGTTAACAATTGAAATCTGGCAATTACGTTAAATATCCAAATTGAAGATACAGAAGAACTAGGACAGAAAAGCTGTCGGAATCAAAATTAAAGCATTTTTGACAGAGTGGTAACACTTAA
The DNA here is from genome assembly GCA_018151655.1 of Drosophila bocqueti. Lineage (NCBI taxonomy): Eukaryota > Metazoa > Arthropoda > Insecta > Diptera > Drosophilidae > Drosophila > Drosophila bocqueti. The sequence goes on from JAECXF010000043.1 coordinate 120,638, forward strand.
AAAAAAATAAAAGGAAAAAAATTTAACAATTGAAATCTGGCAATTAAGTTAAGATCCAAATTGAAGATACAGAAGAAACTAGCACAGAAAAGCTGTCGGAATAAAAATTAAAGCATTTCTGACGGAGTTGTAACACTTAAAAAAAAAACAAAAAAATGTTAAGTATCCAAATTGAAGATACAGAAGAAACTAGCACAGAAAAGCTGTCGGAATCAAACTTAAAGCATTTTTGACGGAGTTGTAACACTTTAAAGAAAACGAAAAAATGTTAACAATTGAAATCTGGCAATTAAGTTAAGTATCCAAATTGAAGATACAGAAGAAACTATGTTAACAATTGAAATCTGGCAATTAAGTTAGGTATCCAAATTGATAGATACAGAAGAAACTAGCACAGAAAAGCCATCGGAATCAAACTTAAAGCATTTTTGACGGAGTTGTAACACTTTAAAGAAAACGAAAAAATATTAACAATTGAAATCTGGCAATTAAGTTAACTATTCAAATTGAAGATACAGAAGAAACTAGCACAGAAAAGCTGTCGGAATCAAACTTAAAGCATTTTTGACGGAGTTGTAACACTTTAAAAAAAAAAAAAACGAAAAAATGTTAACAATTGAAATCTGGCAATTAAGTTAAGTATCCAAATTGAAGATACAGAAGAAACTAGCACAGAAAAGCTGTCGGAATCAAACTTAAAGCATTTTTGACGGAGTTGTAACACTTTAAAGAAAACGAAAAAATGTTAACAATTGAAATCTGGCAATTAAGTTAAGTATCCAAATTGAAGATACAGAAGAAACTAGCACAGAAAAGCTGTCGGAATCAAAATTAAAGCATTTTTTACGGAGTTGTAGCACTTAAAAAAAAAAACGAAAAAATGTTAACAATTGAAATCTGACAAGTTAAGTATCCAAATTGAAGATACGGAAGAAACTAGCACAAAAAAAACTGTCGGAATCACAATTAAAACATTTTTAACGGAGTTGTAACACTTAATAAAAAAAAAAAACGAAAAAATTTTAACAATTGAAATCAGGCAATTACGTTAAGTATCCAAATTGATGATACAGAAGAACTAGCACAGAAAAGCTGTCGGAATCAAAATTAAAGCATTTTCGACGGAGTTGTAACACTTTAAAAAAAAAAAACGAAAAAATGTTAACAATTGAAATCTGGCAATTAAGTTAGGTATCCAAATTGATAGATACAGAAGAAACTAGCACAGAAAAGCTATCGGAATCAAAATTAAAGCATTTTTGACGGAGTTGTAACACTTAAAAATAAAACGAAAAAATGTTAACAATTGAAATCTGGCAATTAAGTTAAGATCCAAATTGAAGATACAGAAGAAACTAGCTCAGAAAAGCTGTCGGAATAAAAATTAAAGCATTTCTGACGGAGTTGTAACACTTAAAAAAAAAAGAAAAAATTTTAACAATTGAAATCTGGCAATTACGTTAAATATCCAAATTGAAGATACAGAAGCAACTAGCACAGAAAAGCCGTCGGAATCAAAATTAAAGCATTTTTGACGGAGTTGTAACACTTAAAAAAAAAACAAAAAAATGTTAAGTATCCAAATTGAAGATACAGAAGAAACTAGCACAGAAAAGCTGTCGGAATCAAACTTAAAGCATTTTTGACGGAGTTGTAACACTTTAAAGAAAACGAAAAAATGTTAACAATTGAAATCTGGCAATTAAGTTAAGTATCCAAATTGAAGATACAGAAGAAACTATGTTAACAATTGAAATCTGGCAATTAAGTTAGGTATCCAAATTGATAGATACAGAAGAAACTAGCACAGAAAAGCTGTCGGAATTAAACTTAAAGCATTTTTGACGGAGTTGTAACACTTTAAAGAAAACGAAAAAATGTTAACAATTGAAATCTGGCAATTAAGTTAAGTATCCAAATTGAAGATACAGAAGAAACTAGCACAGAAAAGCTGTCGGAATCAAAATTAAAGCATTTTTTACGGAGTTGTAGCACTTAAAAAAAAAAAAAACGAAAAAATGTTAACAATTGAAATCTGACAAGTTAAGTATCCAAATTGAAGATACGGAAGAAACTAGCACAAAAAAACTGTCGGAATCACAATTAAAACATTTTTAACGGAGTTGTAACACTTAAAAAAAAAAAAAAAAAAACGAAAAAATTTTAACAATTGAAATCTGGCAATTACGTTAAGTATCCAAATTGAAGATACAGAAGAACTAGCACAGAAAAGCTGTCGGAATCAAAATTAAAGCATTTTCGACGGAGTTGTAACACTTTAAAAAAAAAAAACGAAAAAATGTTAACAATTGAAATCTGGCAATTAAGTTAGGTATCCAAATTGATAGATACAGAAGAAACTAGCACAGAAAAGCCATCGGAATCAAAATTAAAGCATTTTTGACGGAGTTGTAACACTTAAAAAAAAAACGAAAAAATGTTAACAATTGAAATCTGGCAATTACGTTAAGTATCCAAATTGAAGATACAGAAGAACTAGCACAGAAAAACTGTCGGAATAAAAATTAAAGCATTTCTGACGGAGTTGTAACACTTTAAAAAAAAAAAACGAAAAAATGTTAACAATTGAAATCTGGCAATTAAGTTAAGTATCCAAATTGAAGATACAGAAGAAACTAGCACAGAAAAGCTGTCGGAATCAAACTTAAAGCATTTTTGACGGAGTTGTAACACTTTAAAAAAAAAAAACGAAAAAATGTTAACAATTGAAATCTGACAAGTTAAGTATCCAAATTGAAGATACGGAAGAAACTAGCACAAAAAAAACTGTCGGAATCACAATTAAAACATTTTTAACGGAGTTGTAACACTTAAAAAAAAAAAAAAAAAACGAAAAAATTTTAACAATTGAAATCTGGCAATTACGTTAAGTATCCAAATTGAAGATACAGAAGAACTAGCACAGAAAAGCTGTCGGAATCAAACTTAAAGCATTTTTGACGGAGTTGTAACACTTTCAAAAAAAAAACGAAAAAATGTTAACAATTGAAATCTGGCAATTAAGTTAGGTATCCAAATTGATAGATACAGAAGAAACTAGCACAGAAAAGCCGTCGAAATCAAAATTAAAGCATTTTTGACGGAGTTGTAACACTTAAAAAAAAAACGAAAAAATGTTAACAATTGAAATCTGGCAATTACGTTAAATATCCAAATTGAAGATACAGAAGAACTAGGACAGAAAAGCTGTCGGAATCAAAATTAAAGCATTTTTGACAGAGTGGTAACACTTAAAAAAAATAAAACGAAAAATGTTAACAATTGAAATCTGGCAATTAAGTTAAGATCCAAATTGAAGATACAGAAGAAACTAGCACAGAAAAGCTGTCGGAATAAAAATTAAAGCATTTCTGACGGAGTTGTAACACTTAAAAAAAAAACGAAAAAATGTTAACAATTGAAACCTGGCAATTAAGTTAAGTATCCAAAATGATAGATACAGAAGAAACTAGCAAGGAAAAGCTGTCGGAATCAAAATTAAAGCATTTTTGACGAAGTTGTAACACTTAAAAAAAAAACGAAAAAAATGTTAACAATTGAAATCTGGCAATTATGTTAAGTATCCAAATTGAAGATACAGAAGAAACTAGCACAGAAAAACTGTCGGAATCAAAATTAAAGCATTTTTGTCAGAGTTGTAACACTTAAAATAAAATAAAACGAAAAATGTTAACAATTGAAATCTGGCAATTAAGTTAAGTATCCAAATTGAAGATACAGAAGAAACTAGCACAGAAAAGCTGTCGGAATCAAACTTAAAGCATTTTTGACGGAATTGTAACACTTTAAAGCAGGGATTGCAAATAAGAGTTATGAGTAAAATAAAAGTTACGGCCAAAAAATTTTCTAAAAATATGGAAAAATTAGGTATACCATATTTATTTAGGAGGTTTTCAAAAACAAGATAAACTTGTATTACCAATTTTTATTTTATTAATTGCGATTTAACTATTAGTTTCAATTTTTAAAATAAAAATTGACAAATAATTATTATTTTCAATTTTTATATAAAAGTTTGGTAATAACTATTATTTTCAATTTTTAAACAATTAATTGAAAATAACTATTATTCCCCAATTTGTATTCATAAAAATTGAGAATAACAGTTATTTTTAAAATAAAAAAATTGAATCGCAATAACTTTTGAACGAAGCGGAATATCTTCAAGATTGGCATATATAATTTATCTACACTTCAATACCTTTCGTTTGATATGTATATTGTGCTTAAATACCACATGGCAGATGCATAAATAGGTGCATGTTCATGAATGCAATTGATTCTCCTTTCCCCAAACAAACAAGGATACTGAAATAACCAAATTACCCAGGAATTACTTGTCAGTTTGTCTCCAATCAATATGGGTCGTAAACGTGAAATAATTGTTCGTGAGTTTTTATTTTCGATTCAATTAAAAATGTTAACGAGTGCAAAATTTGCAAACGGTTATTCAAAGGCCAGTATATAACAAACCTGCGAAGGCATTTGCAGGATAATCATTCTGTGGAGTATAGAACCGAGATGATGAAGGAGAACGATGAGACCTGCGAGAAGAAAATTAAGTTCTCGGTGGCATATTCTGAATCTGATATAAAAGAAGCTTGCGTGCAGCTAGTCACCGAGGAGAAGGTGCCATTTAAATTATTGGATTCTCCGGCTTTCAAAATGTTGACCGAGCAAATTTTCAACGGCTTGCAAATGAGCCCAATCACATCCCGTAATGTAATGCAACACGTTGGGGAAAAATATGATTTTGAAAAGAACAGCCTTATTAATCTTTTAAAAAATAAGATGCTCTCTCTCAAAATAGATATTGCGTCCAGACATAATAGAAGTGTATTGGGCGTAAATGTACAATATTATCGGGATGGAAAAATTATGGTTAAGACTTTGGGAATAATTGAGTTACACCAAAAACACTCGGATACAATTTAAGCCTGGAAATCGAGCACATCTTGGAGGAATTCCAAGTAACCAAACCACAATTATATACCATTACCTCTGATAATGGAAAGAATGTGATAAAGGCAATTGAATGTTTAAATAGTGATTCGGATGAAGAAGGTTTTGAAGACAAAAACAATGATGAACTTTTAAAGGGTCTAAAAATATTTTCAATATCATCTATCAGATGTGCAGCTCACTCTCTGCAGTTGGCAGTGAAGGATTTTGAACGATAAGGCACGGGATACTACTGTAGCCAATGCCCGAAATATTATAAAAAGTTGCGCACTCGAACTACAGGTAATTATATTTAAATGTAAATACAACGATTTATGTAATATATTTCTTGTATCTCCATTTTAGGCTTGCTATTTGTAAAATTGGTCTTCCCCAGCCGGTAGTAGACGTTCCCACAAGATGGAACTCCACCTACACCATGCTAAAGAGTGTTTGCATCTTTAAGTTGTTCATAAAAGAACACTTCACAGCTAGTTCTAGGTTGTCCGATTCGAAATGGGCAGATATAGAGCAGCTTCTATCCGTGCTGGAACCTCTAAATGTAGCTATGCTAAAGCTTCAAAGCGAACAGCTTTTTTTTCCGACTTCTACAAGCTATGGCTCGAAACAAAGCTAGAAGTTCAAGCCATGCCAGATAATGTACATATTAAAGATCTGGTGAAATGCATAGAAGGTCGCGAGAAGGAGTTAATTTCGAATGAAGTCATGGTTTCGGCCATTTACCTTGATCCCCGACTACGCAGGATCTTAATAAAAGATCCTAACCAACAAGTTTTGGCCAGAAAACACTTATATTCTTTAATGAGACAAATGATTCTTACAAAAAGGTAAGCAAATGGAAATCAAATAAATGTAAATATATCTTAAAAGGTATTATCTCCTTAACAGATGCACCTTCCATCTCTGCAACTAGTTTCGCCGGAAGGGCCTCATTCATCAAAAAGTCAGGTTAAGGCAGAACCTCTCTCTCAGAGTAAAGGGTCCCTACTAAGCAACTTCCTCAATTCAATCGATGAGTGCTCAGATAATGAAGAATCCGATGACGACCCTGAACTTAAATTGGCGGAAAAAGAAATTAATGGATACTCTCCCAAGCCTGTGGACCCGAATACAAACATAATGGAATATTGGGAGAGTAAAAATACACCTTTCCATTTCTTTACGATTTGGCTAAGGTCGTTCATTCTGTTCCAGCCACGGAGGTGTCAGTGGAAAGGGCCTTCTCGGCACTAAAGCTAGTGGTCTCAGACCTAAGGTGCAAACTTTCATCAGAATCTATTAAAAAGCTGATGTTTTTAAAATTAAATAAAATGGGAAATTAAAAAATTAATTTATCTTATTTTTTATTCTTTATATTACATCACTTAACGGATACAAGAAAAAAATTAAAGACCAACTGATATTTGGGTAACTGGGTAATTGGGTTATTTCAGTATCCTTGTTTGTTTGGGGAAAGGAGAATCAATTGCATTCATGAACATGCACCTATTTATGCATCTGCCATGTGGTATTTAAGCACAATATACATATCAAACGAAAGGTATTGAAGTGTAGATAAATTATATATGCCAATCTTGAAGATATTCCGCTTCGTTCAAAAGTTATTGCGATTCAATTTTTATTTTAAAAATAACTGTTATTCTCAATTTTTATGAATACAAATTGGGGAATAATAGTTATTTTCAATTAATTGTTTAAAAATTGAAAATAATAGTTATTACCAAACTTTTATATAAAAATTGAAAATAATAATTATTTGTCAATTTTTATTTTAAAAATTGAAACTAATAGTTAAATCGCAATTAATAAAATAAAAATTGGTAATAACTCTTATTTTATGATTTTTATTTAAAAAATTGTAACTGTTACGATCCCTGCTTTAAAGAAAACGAAAAAATATTAACAATTGAAATCTGGCAATTAAGTTAGGTATCCAAATTGATAGATACAGAAGAAACTAGCACAGAAAAGCCATCGGAATCAAAATTAAAGCATTTTTGACGGAGTTGTAACACTTAAAAAAAAAACGAAAAAATGTTAACAATTGAAATCTGGCAATTACGTTAATTATCCAAATTGAAGATACAGAAGAACTAGGACAGAAAAGCTGTCGGAATCAAAATTAAAGCATTTTTGACAGAGTGGTAACACTTAAAAAAAATAAAACGAAAAAATGTTAACAATTGAAATCTGGCAATTAAGTTAAGATCCAAATTGAAGATACAGAAGAAACTAGCACAGAAAAGCTGTCGGAATAAAAATTAAAGCATTTCTGACGGAGTTGTAACACTTTAAAAAAAAAAAACGAAAAAATGTTAACAATTGAAATCTGGCAATTAAGTTAAGTATCCAAATTGAAGATACAGAAGAAACTAGCACAGAAAAGCTGTCGGAATCAAACTTAAAGCATTTTTGACGGAGTTGTAACACTTTAAAAAAAAAAAACGAAAAAATGTTAACAATTGAAATCTGACAAGTTAAGTATCCAAATTGAAGATACAGAAGAAACTAGCACAGAAAAAGCTGTCGGAATCACAATTAAAACATTTTTAACGGAGTTGTAACACTAAAAAAAAAAAAAAAAACGAAAAAATTTTAACAATTGAAATCTGGCAATTACGTTAAGTATCCAAATTGAAGATACAGAAGAACTAGCACAGAAAAGCTGTCGGAATCAAACTTAAAGCATTTTTGACGGAGTTGTAACACTTTCAAAAAAAAAACGAAAAAATGTTAACAATTGAAATCTGGCAATTAAGTTAGGTATCCAAATTGATAGATACAGAAGAAACTAGCACAGAAAAGCCGTCGGAATCAAAATTAAAGCATTTTTGACGGAGTTGTAACACTTAAAAAAAAAACGAAAAAATGTTAACAATTGAAATCTGGCAATTACGTTAAATATCCAAATTGAAGATACAGAAGAACTAGGACAGAAAAGCTGTCGGAATCAAAATTAAAGCATTTTTGACAGAGTGGTAACACTTAAAAAAAATAAAACGAAAAATGTTAACAATTGAAATCTGGCAATTAAGTTAAGATCCAAATTGAAGATACAGAAGAAACTAGCACAGAAAAGCTGTCGGAATAAAAATTAAAGCATTTCTGACGGAGTTGTAACACTTAAAAAAAAAACGAAAAAATGTTAACAATTGAAACCTGGCAATTAAGTTAAGTATCCAAAATGATAGATACAGAAGAAACTAGCACAGAAAAGCTGTCGGAATCAAAATTAAAGCATTTTCGACGGAGTTGTAACACTTTAAAAAAAAACGAAAAAAATGTTAACAATTGAAATCTGGCAATTACGTTAAGTATCCAAATTGAAGATACAGAAGAAACTAGCACAGAAAAACTGTCGGAATCAAAATTAAAGCATTTTTGACAGAGTTGTAACACTTAAAATAAAATAAAACGAAAAATGTTAACAATTGAAATCTGGCAATTAAGTTAAGTATCCAAATTGAAGATACAGAAGAAACTAGCACAGAAAAGCTGTCGGAATCAAACTTAAAGCATTTTTGACGGAATTGTAACACTTTAAAGAAAACGAAAAAATATTAACAATTGAAATCTGGCAATTAAGTTAACTATCCAAATTGAAGATACAGAAGAAACTAGCACAGAAAAGCTGTCGGAATCAAACTTAAAGCATTTCTGACGGAGTTGTAACACTTTAAAGAAAACGAAAAAATGTTAACAATTGAAATCTGGCAATTAAGTTAAGTATCCAAATTGACGATACAGAAGAAACTATGATAACAATTGAAATCTGGCAATTAAGTTAGGTATCCAAATTGATAGATACAGAAGAAACTAGCACAGAAAAGCCATCGGAATCAAAATTAAAGCATTTTTGACGGAGTTGTAACACTTAAAAAAAAACGAAAAAATTTTAACAATTGAAATTTGGCAATTACGTTAAGTATTTAAATTGAAGATACAGAAGAACTAGCTCAGAAAAGCTGTCGGAATCAAAATTAAAGCATTTTTGACAGAGTGGTAACACTTAAAAAAAAATAAAACGAAAAAATGTTAACAATTGAAATCTGGCAATTAAGTTAAGTATCCAAATTGATAGATACAGAAGAAACTAGCACAGAAAAGCTGTCGGAATAAAAATTAAAGCATTTCTGACGGAGTTGTAACACTTAAAAAAAAAACGAAAAAATGTTAACAATTGAAACCTGGCAATTAAGTTAAGTATCCAAAATGATAGATACAGAAGAAACTAGCACAGAAAAGCTGTCGGAATCAAAATTAAAGCATTTTTGACGGAGTTGTAACACTTAAAAAAAAAACGAAAAAAATGTTAACAATTGAAATCTGGCAATTATGTTAAGTATCCAAATTGAAGATACAGAAGAAACTAGCACAGAAAAACTGTCGGAATCAAAATTAAAGCATTTTTGTCAGAGTTGTAACACTTAAAATAAAATAAAACGAAAAATGTTAACAATTGAAATCTGGCAATTAAGTTAAGTATCCAAATTGAAGATACAGAAGAAACTAGCACAGAAAAGCTGTCGGAATCAAACTTAAAGCATTTTTGACGGAATTGTAACACTTTAAAGAAAACGAAAAAATATTAACAATTGAAATCTGGCAATTAAGTTAGGTATCCAAATTGATAGATACAGAAGAAACTAGCACAGAAAAGCCATCGGAATCAAAATTAAAGCATTTTTGACGGAGTTGTAACACTTAAAAAAAAACGAAAAAATGTTAACAATTGAAATCTGGCAATTACGTTAAGTATCCAAATTGAAGATACAGAAGAACTAGCACAGAAAAGCTGTCGGAATCAAAATTAAAGCATTTTTGACAGAGTGGTAACACTTAAAAAAAATAAAACGAAAAATGTTAACAATTGAAACCTGGCAATTAAGTTAAGTATCCAAATTGAAGATACAGAAGAAACTAGCACAGAAAAGCTGTCGGAATAAAAATTAAAGCATTTCTGACGGAGTTGTAACACTTAAAAAAAAAAACGAAAAAATGTTAACAATTGAAACCTGGCAATTAAGTTAAGTATCCAAATTGATAGATACAGAAGAAACTAGCACAGAAAAGCTGTCGGAATCAAAATTAAAGCATTTTTAACGGAGTTGTAATACTTAAAAAAAAAAAAAACGAAAAATGTTAACAATTGAAATCTGACAAGTTAAGTATCCAAATTGAAGATACGGAAGAAACTAGCACAGAAAAGCTGTCGGAATCAAAATTAAAGCATTTTTGACGGAGTTGTAACACTTAAAAAAAAAAAAAAAAAAAAAACGAAAAAATTTTAACAATTGAAATCTGGCAATTACGTTAAGTATCCAAATTGAAGATACAGAAGAACTAGCACAGAAAAGCTGTCGGAATCAAAATTAAAGCATTTTTGACGGAGTTGTAACACTTAAAAAAAAAAACGAAAAAATGTTAACAATTGAAACCTGGCAATTAAGTTAAGTATCCAAATTGATAGATACAGAAGAAACTAGCACAGAAAAGCCGTCGGAATCAAAATTAAAGCATTTTTGACGGAGTTGTAACACTTAAAAAAAAACGAAAAAATGTTAACAATTGAAATCTGGCAATTACGTTAAGTATCCAAATTGAAGATACAGAAGAACTAGCACAGAAAAGCTGTCGGAATCAAAATTAAAGCATTTTTGACGGAGTTGTAACACTTAAAAAAAAAAAACGAAAAAATGTTAACAATTGAAACCTGGCAATTAAGTTAAGTATCCAAATTGATAGATACAGAAGAAACTAGCACAGAAAAGCTGTCGGAATAAAAATTAAAGCATTTCTGACGGAGTTGTAACACTAAAAAAAAAAACGAAAAAATGTTAACAATTGAAACCTGGCAATTAAGTTAAGTATCCAAATTGATAGATACAGAAGAAACTAGCACAGAAAAGCTGTCGGAATCAAAATTAAAGCATTTTTGACGGAGTTGTAACACTTAAAAAAAAAACGAAAAAATGTTAACAATTGAAATCTGGCAATTAAGTTAAGTATCCAAATTGATAGATACAGAAGAAACTAGCACAGAAAAGCTGTCGGAATCAATATTAAAGCATTTTTGACGGAGTTGTAACACTTAAAAAAAAAAACACGAAAAATGGTAACAATTGAAATCTGGCAATTAAGTTAAGTATCCAAATTGATAGATACAGAAAAAACTAGCACAGAAAAGGTGTCGGAATCAAAATTAAAGCATTTTTGACGGAGTTGTAACAATTAAAAAAAACGAAAAAATTTTAACAATTGAAATCTGGCAATTAAGTTAAAAATCCAAATTGATAGATACAAAAGAAACTACATAGAACAGAAAAGCTGTCAAAATCAAAATTAAAGCATTTTTAACGGAGTTGTAACACTTAAAAAAAAACGAAAAATGTTAAAATTAAATCTTTAAGTTAAGAATCCAAATTAAGAAGAAACTATGTTAACAATTGAAATCTGGCAATTAAGTTAGGTATCCAAATTGATAGATACAGAAGAAACTAGCACAGAAAAGCCATCGGAATCAAAATTAAAGCATTTTTGACGGAGTTGTAACACTTAAAAAAAAAAACGAAAAAATTTTAACAATTGAAATTTGGCAATTACGTTAAGTATCCAAATTGAAGATACAGAAGAACTAGCACAGAAAAGCTGTCGGAATCAAAATTAAAGCATTTTTGACAGAGTGGTAACACTTAAAAAAAAATAAAACGAAAAAATGTTAACAATTGAAATCTGGCAATTAAGTTAAGTATCCAAATTGATAGATACAGAAGAAACTAGCATAGAAAAGCCGTCGGAATCAAAATTAAAGCATTTCTGACGGAGTTGTAACACTTAAAAAAAAAACGAAAAAATGTTAACAATTGAAATCTGGCAAGTTAATTATCCAAATTAAAGATACAGAAGAAACTAGCACAGAAAAGCTGTCGGAATAAAATTAAATTAAAATAAAAAACGAAAAAATGTTAACAATTGAAACCTGGCAATTAAGTTAAGTATCCAAATTGAAGATACAGAAGAAACTAGCACAGAAAAGCTGTCGGAATCAAACTTAAAGCATTTTTGACGGAGTTGTAACACTTAAAAAAAAACGAAAAAATGTTAACAATTGAAATCTGGCAATTAAGTTAAGTATCCAAATTGATAGATACAGAAGAAACTAGCACAGAAAAGCTGTCGGAATCAAAATTAAAGCATTTTTGACGGAGTTGTAACACTTAAAAAAAAAACGAAAGAATGTTAACAATTGAAATCTGGCAATTACGTTAAGTATCCAAATTGAAGATACAGAAGAACTAGCACAGAAAAACTGTCGGAATAAAAATTAAAGCATTTTTTACGGAGTTGTAACACTTAAAAAAAAACGAAAAAATTTTAACAATTGAAATTTGGCAATTACGTTAAGTATTTAAATTGAAGATACAGAAGAAACTAGCACAGAAAAGCTGTCGGAATCAAAATTAAAGCATTTTTGACGGAGTTGTAACACTTAAAAAAAAAAACGAAAAAATGTTAACAATTGAAACCTGGCAATTAAGTTAAGTATCCAAATTGATAGATACAGAAGAAACTAGCACAGAAAAGCCGTCGGAATCAAAATTAAAGCATTTCTGACGGAGTTGTAACACTTAAAAAAAAACGAAAAATTAAACAATTGAAATTGGAAGTTAATTATCAATTAAAAAGAATAGAGAAACTGTCGGATAAAATTAAATTAAAATAAAAAAAAAAATGTTAACAATTGAAACCTGGCAATTAAGTTAAGTATCCAAATTGATAGATACAGAAGAAACTAGCACAGAAAAGCTGTCGGAATCAAAATTAAAGCATTTTTGACGGAGTTGTAACACTTAAAAAAAAACGAAAAAATGTTAACAATTGAAATCTGGCAATTAAGTTAAGTATCCAAATTGATAGATACAGAAGAAACTAGCACAGAAAAGCTGTCGGAATCAAAATTAAAGCATTTTTGACAGAGTTGTAACACTTAAAAAAAAACGAAAAAATGTTAACAATTGAAATCTGGCAATTAAGTTAAGTATCCAAATTGATAGATACAGAAGAAACTAGCACAGAAAAGCCGTCGGAATCAAAATTAAAGCATTTCTGACGGAGTTGTAACACTTAAAAAAAAAAACGAAAAAATGTTAACAATTGAAACCTGGCAATTAAGTTAAGTATCCAAATTGATAGATACAGAAGAAACTAGCACAGAAAAGCTGTCGGAATCAAAATTAAAGCATTTTTGACGGAGTTGTAACACTTAAAAAAAAAACGAAAAAATGTTAACAATTGAAATCTGGCAATTAAGTTAAGTATCCAAATTGATAGATACAGAAGAAACTAGCACAGAAAAGCTGTCGGAATCAAAATTAAAGCATTTTTGACGGAGTTGTAACACTTAAAAAAAAAAACGAAAAATGTTAACAATTGAAATCTGGCAATTACGTTAAGTATCCAAATTGATAGATACAGAAGAAACTAGCACAGAAAAGCTGTCGGAATAAAAATTAAAGCATTTCTGACGGAGTTGTAACACTTAAAAAAAAACGAAAAAATGTTAACAATTGAAACCTGGCAATTAAGTTAAGTATCCAAATTGATAGATACAGAAGAAACTAGCACAGAAAAGCCGTCGGAATCAAAATTAAAGCATTTTTGACGGAGTTGTAACACTTAAAAAAAAAACGAAAAAATGTTAACAATTGAAATCTGGCAATTACGTTAAGTATCCAAATTGAAGATACAGAAGAAACTAGCACAGAAAAGCTGTCGGAATCAAAATTAAAGCATTTTTGACAGAGTTGTAACACTTAAAAAAAATCGAAAAAATGTTAACAAGCGAAATCTGGCAATTAAGTTAGGTATCCAAATTGATAGATACAGAAGAAACTAGCACAGAAAAGCCATCGGAATCAAAATTAAAGCATTTTTGACGGAGTTGTAACACTTAAAAAAAAAAACGAAAAATGTTAACAATTGAAATCTGGCAATTAAGTTAAGTATCCAAATTGATAGATACAGAAGAAACTAGCACAGAAAAGCCGTCGGAATCAAAATTAAAGCATTTTTGACGGAGTTGTAACACTTAAAAAAAAACGAAAAAATGTTAACAATTGAAACCTGGCAATTAAGTTAAGTATCCAAATTGATAGATACAGAAGAAACTAGCACAGAAAAGCTGTCGGAATCAAAATTAAAGCATTTTTGACGGAGTTGTAACACTTAAAAAAAAACGAAAAAATGTTAACAATTGAAATCTGGCAATTACGTTAAGTATCCAAATTGATAGATACAGAAGAAACTAGCACAGAAAAGCCATCGGAATCAAAATTAAAGCATTTTTGACGGAGTTGTAACACTTAAAAAAAAAACGAAAAAATGTTAACAATAGAAACCTTGCAATTAAGTTAAGTATCCAAATTGATAGATACAGAAGAAACTAGCACAGAAAAGCTGTCGGAATAAAAATTAAAGCATTTCTGACGGAGTTGTAACACTTAAAAAAAATCGAAAAAATGTTAACAATCGAAATCTGGCAATTACGTTAAGTATCCAAATTGAAGATACAGAAGAAACTAGCACAGAAAAGCTGTCGGAATCAAAATTAAAGCATTTTTGACGGAGTTGTAACACTTAAAAAAAAAACGAAAAAATGTTAACAATTGAAACCTGGCAATTAAGTTAAGTATCCAAATTGATAGATACAGAAGAAACTAGCACAGAAAAGCCATCGGAATCAAAATTAAAGCATTTTTGACGGAGTTGTAACACTTTAAAAAAAAACGAAAAAATATTAACAATAGAAACCTGGCAATTATGTTAAGTATCCAAATTAAAGATACAGAAGAACTAGCACAGAAAAGCTGTCGGAATCAAAATTAAAGCATTTTTGACAGAGTGGTAACACTTAAAATAAAATAAAACGAAAAATGTTAACAATTGAAATCTGGCAATTAAGTTAAGTATCCAAATTGATAGATACAGAAGAAACTAGCACAGAAAAGCTGTCGGAATCAAAATTAAAGCATTTTTGACGGAGTTGTAACACTTAAAAAAATCGAAAAAATGTTAACAATTGAAATCTGGCAATTACGTTAAGTATCCAAATTGATAGATACAGAAGAAACTAGCACAGAAAAGCCGTCGGAATCAAAATTAAAGCATTTTTGACGGAGTTGTAACACTTAAAAAAAAAAACGAAAAAATGTTAACAATTGAAATCTGGCAATTACGTTAAGTATCCAAATTGAAGATACAGAAGAAACTAGCACAGAAAAGCTGTCGGAATCAAAATTAAAGCATTTTTGACAGAGTTGTAACACTTAAAAAAAATCGAAAAAATGTTAACAATCGAAATCTGGCGATTGAGTTAGGTATCCAAATTGATAGATACAGAAGAAACTAGCACAGAAAAGCCATCGGAATCAAAATTAAAGCATTTTTGACGGAGTTGTAACACTTAAAAAAAAAACGAAAAAATGTTAACAATTGAAATCTGGCAATTATGTTAAGTATCCAAATTGAAGATACAGAAGAACTAGCACAGAAAAGCTGTCGGAATCAAAATTAAAGCATTTTTGACAGAGTGGTAACACTTAAAATAAAATAAAACGAAAAATGTTAACAATTGAAATCTGGCAATTAAGTTAAGTATCCAAATTGAAGATACAGAAGAAACTAGCACAGAAAAGCTGTCGGAATCAAACTTAAAGCATTTTTGACGGAGTTGTAACACTTAAAAAAAAAACGAAAGAATGTTAACAATTGAAATCTGGCAATTACGTTAAGTATCCAAATTGAAGATACAGAAGAAACTAGCACAGAAAAGCTGTCGGAATCAAACTTAAAGCATTTTTGACGGAGTTGTAACACTTAAAAAAAAAACGAAAGAATGTTAACAATTGAAATCTGGCAATTACGTTAAGTATCCAAATTGAAGATACAGAAGAACTAGCACAGAAAAACTGTCGGAATAAAAATTAAAGCATTTCTGACGGAGTTGTAACACTTAAAAAAAATCGAAAAAATGTTAACAATCGAAATCTGGCAATTACGTTAAGTATCCAAATTGAAGATACAGAAGAAACTAGCACAGAAAAGCTGTCGGAATAAAAATTAAAGCATTTTTGACAGAGTGGTAACACTTAAAAAAAAATAAAACGAAAAAATGTTAACAATTGAAATCTGGCAATTAAGTTAAGTATCCAAATTGATAGATACAGAAGAAACTAGCATAGAAAAGCCGTCGAAATCAAAATTAAAGCATTTCTGACGGAGTTGTAACACTTAAAAAAAAACGAAAAAATGTTAACAATTGAAATCTGGCAATTACGTTAAGTATCCAAATTGAAGATACAGAAGAACTACCACAGAAAAGCTGTCGGAATCAAAATTAAAGCATTTTCGACGGAGTTGTAACACTTAAAAAAAAAAACGAAAAAATTTTAACAATTGAAATCTGGCAATTAAGTTAGGTATCCAAATTGATAGATACAGAAGAAACTAGCACAGAAAAGCCATCGGAATCAAAATAAAAGCATTTCTGACGGAGTTGTAACACTTAAAAAAAAACGAAAAAATGTTAACAATTGAAATCTGGCAATTACGTTAAGTATTTAAATTGAAGATACAGAAGAACTACCACAGAAAAGCTGTCGGAATAAAAATTAAAGCATTTCTGACGGAGTTGTAACACTTAAAAAAAAAACGAAAAAATGTTAACAATTGAAACCTGGCAATTAAGTTAAGTATCCAAATTGATAGATACAGAAGAAACTAGCATAGAAAAGCCGTCGAAATCAAAATTAAAGCATTTCTGACGGAGTTGTAACACTTAAAAAAAAACGAAAAAATGTTAACAATTGAAATCTGGCAATTACGTTAAGTATCCAAATTGAAGATACAGAAGAACTAGCACAGAAAAGCTGTCGGAATCAAAATTAAAGCATTTTCGACGGAGTTGTAACACTTAAAAAAAAAACGAAAAAATTTTAACAATTGAAATCTGGCAATTAAGTTAGGTATCCAAATTGATAGATACAGAAGAAAATCGGAATCAAAATAAAAGCATTTCTGACGGAGTTGTAAAAAAAAAACGAAAAATGTTAACAATTGAAATCTGGCAATTACGTTAAGTATTTAAATTGAAGATACAGAAGAACTACCACAGAAAAGCTGTCGGAATAAAAAATTAAAGCATTTCTGA